>VDFB02240271.1:0-12472 GCA_007258455.2 Sequoia sempervirens
TTCCTATGGGAAGGGCTGGGGATTAAAATCCCTCCCCTCTACAGTAAAACAATTTCATAAAAAAACAGAATTCGCCTAGCATTCAACTGCAATTTAATTTATTTCAAAAGAATTTCGAATTACTGTCTGGTAAAGGTTTTCTTGCGAGATTATATGTATATGATTTCAGATCTTTTCTCTCACAAATTTTCTATACTAAAGAATAGCAAATGAGGGCAGTTTAAAGAAATGCAGCTTTGCAACAGATTATAACCCTGTTCTGGAAGAAAGAAATTGGGTATTTTCTCTACAATGCAACAAATGAGAAAAAGGTTTTCACTCAGATTTAAAAATAAAACAGGAAGACATTTCTCAGATATTTGTAATCATTTTCATAAAGTGATGCATGCAATTTCTCCAATTTCATACTGAAATTTAAACTGGTTTTAAAAGCAAAGAATGGAAAACCTGGCAGATTACTCCAGTTGCAGATGCCTAGAATTACCTTCCGTCTCCTTCTCCCTGAGCCCTGGTTATGTTTTGAATAATGTTCTCTTCTCTTCCCCTTAAAGCTTTATTCCTTCTTTCGAGAGTCATGCAGACCATTTCCAAATGACAGATGTGTATTTTTCTTGGCAAATTTACATGCAAATTAAAGAGGTAGCCACCTGCCGAGAGTTTTGTTGGTTTTAAGGAGAATTTCCCAGAGCCCAAAGTTTCTCGGGACTGTTCATTTTTCCTTCTCCAAATTTTGGACTTAGGTTTAAATGCAAACAAAGCTATTTCCACTTTTTCATATGCAAACAAAGATATTTCCTCTTTATCATATGCAAATATAAAATGTTTCCACTTTATTTTAATTTCCTAATTAGATAAAATTTAATAAACAGATTTTCTATTATTGCACAGAAAATGGGATATATATATTAAATAAAATAAATCATAATCCTTTCAAAACTTTAATTGATATTTAATTTATTTTTATGATATTATTTTTTATTATTTATTTATTCAAATCTAAAATAAATATTTTACCTCACTTATAAATAATTCATCATTTAATTAACACAAAATAAAGATAGGATTTGAAACCATAAAGCATTTAAAACTTAAAATTAATAATTAATAGTTAAATTGTATTTATTTCTTTTATTTATTATTTTATTTATTTTAATCGACTATTATTTAATTCACCAATAATTCAAGACAATCATGTTGAAAGTGGCCTTGCCTAAATGCAATCTACATGAGTCTAGGTTTTGTGTGTGTGTGTGGTCGAGAGTACTCTTGTTTTACCCTATCGAGAAGCTAACCTCCTTTCCTCAATCACACTCTTGGTCTTCGACCACTGCAACTCAAGTGCACTCAAGCACGCAACAAAAGAATGAATTAGTATCCGATATAGATATATATCAAAGCAATACTTTCAATAAATATTTCTATTATATCTTGCTTAATCTTTCAAATAAAACGCATTCAAAATTACTTTCAAAAGTAAACACTTTTCTCATTTCCACACACCAAAGCATCATAGTATGTCATATTACTTCAAGCGCACACAATAATCCATAGAACAAATCCACACAAAGCCAAGAGAAAAACAACATCAAAGTCTGAGACATGACATCCTTCCCCACTTGGAAGAGACATCGTCTCGATGTCTAAAAGAAAATCCACACAATAGAGTTTGAAGTATCAGTGTGTCATAGTCACAATATGCATAAAAGGAAAAGTAAGCTATAATCTCAAATGAGGAAAAGATCCGTCAATGTCATCTGCATTTCCCAGGTGGTATTATCCATCAAATACTGGTCCCACTGAACCCTGTACTCCACAATATCATGGTTCCACAACTTAACGTTGTGCCTCCCAGAATCCTGATGGGCTCCGCTAGCACCACCCCTAAATCCTGCTAAATATGCCAGCCATGCACACCACACATATGGTTTTACTACCATCCAATTATATCCAAGTAACAAATGGCTCTTGCACCAGAGCTTACAAGAATAACATCATATCATTCAAGCATGAGAATTTAATCACTCACATTAGTACAAGTATAGAGAACATTTCAATTTCAAGTACAAATATCAGTATAGTTAAGGAAACAATTTTCTATGCTATGAGTACAAACACCCATATAGATGTGTCATTGCACAAAGCATGAGAAGTGCATTATTGCACAAGCACCATTCTCATATAATACACATGTAAGTACCTTTACTAAAAGAAAAACAATCAGGCATACATGATTCACCCTATCAATCTTTCATACCTTGTCTGCAAGACAAGTCGAGATAACTTATCTAAACATCCTTACCATTGAAGGCCCTTAAGGCATCTCAACTTTTTGTTCTTCAAAAATCTCGTGGATTTTACAAGATCCATATCCTCAACCATCAACTTTCCCAAAGCCTAGTACCATAATGAACATCCTTTCCTTTAAAACATCCCTTCTTAGGTTTCCTACCTTCGAGAAGGCTCAACCAAGATTATCTATTATTATCCAATTTATTTACTTCACATATAAATTACAACTACAAAGATGCTCCAACGAGGTCCAATCCAACCATCATTCACACCGACTATTCTGAGACTAGGACATTTGCAATCCATTCCTTTGACAATTCTGATTTTTGAACTTTCTCTTCTTATATATTTAGTGCCCTTCATCTTACTTGAATTACACTTCATTGATTTCATCTTTTCCATCTTACTTATTAGGTATTCCTTAATCAATCCATATTTTACTTCCATTACTAGCTATTGGTTTATTCTAGTTTAGAACATCTTTTAGTAACTTCCTCATCCATTTTTAGTTCTACAACACTTTTATTATCCCTTTTTTTTTAACAATTCACTCTACTCTATATATCAAACATCAATCAACATTTCCAATCTCGCCTTTCTCTTCTCATCCCACACTATTTTTCTTGTCTCAAGGGTTTCTCCTCCCTTTCAACTTCCATTATTATTATATTGTCATTTTAGTCTTTCATTCTTCCATTCAAACCTTATGTTACCACAACATCTCACATTTATTAATTAATACATAGCTATGAGGAATTTCCATTCTTATGCCCTTATCCATCCTAAAATATCTTCTTTTGATCTAACAATACATGTTGCCAAAGTGTTTCTTTGCTCTACCCTTTCACCACCTACAACATCTCTCTACTTTCCATTTGTGTTCCATTGCATCCACCTTACTGAAGTTCACTACACAACTACTTTGCTTTCTCAACTAACATTCCTCCTACCACTACACGTTATTTCAACATACAAAAACAAGTTTTTTCTCAAAACTCAAGGGATATACTTAGGAATCAATCCATAAAGCATGTTCTCAAATTTCCTTTGTACTATCTAGACATGTTGTCCTCTCATATAGTAATACCAACAAGATATACAAAAATAATAGGCCCAAAGCAACACCAGTGTTCAAAACTTTCCTATCATTTCAAAATTAACTACTTGTATCAGACAACGTATTAAGGAATTCACTCTATCACAATTCTATCAACATACATACCAGGAACTGAAGCACTCTCTGTATTATACCCCCTCATACATTCTATCAGAGGTCCATCATGGACATGATAGTGCACATAACATGAAATTTGACCAACAATTTAAAACATTCAAGCATAGCCACCATTTAGAAAAATTAAATCAAATCCAAGGAAAAGAAAAGTCAATTTCAACAATAAGGCATAAAATGTGCACCATTTCAACATTAATTCACACATGACCATAATGGTCGCAAGATAAATAAGTATCAAAAATTTGATGGCTATACTTACTCATGCACATAAATAAAAATTCAACTTTGGCCTACACGCCATTCAATAAATTGAACAAAAACAATAAAATAAATAAGTAAATAATAAATAAAATATCAAATTTTTCAAGTTACATAACATATGAACTGTGTGACTAACTCTAGTCACAAGAGAGGGAGTACAATACCAAACCATACCTGGATTTCAAAATTCGAGGTAAGTAAGAGAGCATATTCAATCATAGTGAACAATGAGTCATCTAAGACCCAGTCACACAAAACAAGAGATCCATTCTACTTCACCATCCAACATCGCTAAAGATGCCAAACAACAACAAAAAAAATCATCCCTTTCAAGGGAATTTCAATCGCCGCGTAATAACACACATGGTCAAATGCTAGCGAACATCCACAACCCAAGGTATCCAAATGCTTCATTCTCACAATGAAAAGCAATTACCAATTCCCACTTTATAGATATACACCATTCATATGGATAACACATTACTACAACATTCACACATTAATTACCTGAAGTTCTCATTCGCACAAATAAATATGCCAAAACACACACACACGGGATATGAAAACAAAAATTATTCAAGTGCATCACTCACACAAGGTAAGTATACCATCTCTAACATAATATGAAGAACAAGCTTGAGCGCTTTACTCGCACTAACCATAGACAATCATAAGTGCATTACTCGCACATTATACATGTATATATATGCAAAGTGCCTAACTCACACGATGCATTACTCACACATTGTACATGTATATATGCAAAGTGCCTACTCACATGATGCATTACTCACACCAAATATAAATCAAACAAGAGTGCATTACTCACACATTATACATGTATATATGCAAAGTGCATATTCGTAAATATATCATTTATATAAATCCAGCATATAGGACTCATAAGGTCTCACAAGATCAAAACTCATGCCCTGTCAATAAGGCTGACAATGATAACTTATCTGAACAAAATTTTCCTCCTAGGACCATATCGAAGACTCCTAAGGAGGCTTAACTTGTATTTACTAAAGATCACAAGGATCATACACACATCCCGATTAGGAAAGAACAAACATCACCTAAAAATCAGCTTACTCATAATCAAATACCTTTACCATTGCAGACATCCTTCTTGGATTCTCTTCTTCCTTAAAGCATCATCTAATCATTAATGGTTGTAGGTGATTGTTCTTTCTACTTGTCTTAATATATGCATATTTTATTTTTACCTCTAGTAACCTTGTAACTTAACCTTTTAGATCATAGTCATTCACCCTTTATGTCCTCAAAGAGACCTCTTTTCTCAATATTTCTCTATTCTACATCATCACTTCACGGGTTGTCATCATGTCTTAGCCATCTTGGCTCAAATATATCCATCACAATATCTCAACCCTTTTTAAAGGTACAATCTCCAATCCTTGCTTCGACCATGACATTATTCCTACTAAGGATTCTTTTGAAAATGCCACTAAACTGATGAGTACTCTCAACTAATATAGTCATACCATGTCTAATCTTCTTGGTTCTCAACTTAACCATCCAAGACTCATTGAGGTTCCAACTCATCAAAGAAATCTCCGACCCAAGATAGGGTGCTAATTAACTTGACGCTCTCAGAAATTTAGGTCATCAATAGGTTCACATTGCAACCTATAGCGTAGAAGCCTTGAGGTCCGAGTGTTGAACCTATGGCTCTGATACCAAGATGTAACGCTTGGGAGATAAGCAAAAGCATTTTAAATTGTTCAATCCATTTCAAAAGGTTTACAAGAAAATAATACCATTCATAAAAGCTTCCAAAATGAACTCAATGTAAAAGAGAATAAATTGCATTTCATGTATATAAATAATAACATTGTAATTTATCAAGATTATGCACATGGCAAAAGTACATCAATGAATTTTCATATATATTCATCCATACTCGAAAGAGATCAATAATTCCAATAGAAACATTTTTTCAATGTTACGTCATAAAATCTTAATTCTATACATCAATGTTACATCAGATTCTTTCATGCAATACTTCTATTTCAAAGTTGCAATAATGAATGTCAAATACATTTACATATACAAGGGGCTTTACAAGCCATTCCAGAATGATACACAAGTACATCAATAGCAAATAAAACTCTGATCCTCCAACCGTCGTGACACCATTGGTCTTCTTGCGAGCTAGGGCCAAGAGTGTAATTCAGGCGCCTTTTCCGCCCAACCACGAAGTACATGACTTCCCCGGGTTCCTTCCTAACTCGAAGGAATCCCCGGCCCTGCATAAGGAGCCTAGCAACTTGACACAATAAAATAGGAGGGAACTCTCGATGCATTCCTAGTGCCTATATGCATTTCTAACATGAGAAAACATATTTCTTGCAACAGGAGGTGGTAGAGACTCAAATACATATATTTCTAGGCTTTTAAAACAAATCCATCTATTTCAATGGTACAAGTGCTTGGCCAAGCATAAATAAAAAACAAGTGGTAGTTTCAGAAAAGGTAAAACTACCGTCTCTGTGGATCCACCTTCGGCATCCTATCCCGGAAGTTACCAAAATACAGTATAATAAAGTGCGAAAACAGAAAGTTGTGCATTTTCCTTATATGCTTTATGCATTTCATTGATTCTAAAAGAATTTCCTTCATTTATCCACATTCATAAAAAAAAATTCAAACTGATTTCTGTTCATACTTAGGTTTCAAACGAGAGTTTCAAACATCTTTTGAGTTCCATTTTATCATGTTGAACAAAAGAATAGGTTGTAAAGTTTCAGTATTAAAATAAAATCTGCACTTTTCTCGGCATATTTCCTTCTATTTAGTAAAGAAATCTGTTCTCACTCCAAGCTACTCTCTTGAATGTTCTTGTTCAAGTTTGGTTTTCAAATGTAAAAATGTATGTACATCATTATATTTTCAGTGTATGAACACAAGTAGAAGTAATAATTTTCTGTATAAAACAGTGTTCTCAGATTTATGTATATTTCAATATCTTCAAAATTCAAGCTGATTTGAAAGTAAAATTTCCAATTTGCTACAAGTTTCTGGTTAAAATAAATAGCATAATTCCTTCAGAAATAAAACAGAGGTTTACATATTTGCATCTGTGTTTTCTCACTCCAAGCTACTCTCTTGAATGTTCTTGTTCAAGTTTGGTTTTCAAATGTAAAAATGCATGTACATCATTATATTTCAGTGTATGAACACAAGTAGAGGAAATAATTTTCTATATAAAACAGTGTTCTCAGATTTATGTATATATTTCTATATCTTCAAAATTCAAGCTGATTTGAAAGTGGAATTCCTAATTTACTACAAGTTTCTGGTTAAAATAAATAGCATAATTCTTTCAAAAATAAAATAGAGGTTTACATATTTACATTTGAGTTTTATATTGTATACCAATATTTAGAAATCTACATCTATATGTAAGCATAAGACAATGTGACCAAAGAAAACCAATTTACATGGTTCTCAGAGGTACATTTTCATATTTCCAGCTTCAAAAAAAATACTGAGATGTTTATATATATTTGACAGAAATTATATCACATTCTAAAGATGGTTTTCCTGTATAAATTCACATTTATATATATATATATATATACATACATATATATATATGTTTTAAATAAAAAGAAATACAAATTTTCATAACTATTCTCACGTTTTCTGGCCATGCACACAAAAAAGAGCATTATACAGGGTTCTAAGCAGGTGATAAGCACCCCAAAGGTGTTGGGAGGCCTTGCCTCTCTCATGGGGAGGGCGCGGCCTGTGGAGGGCGCGAGCCTCCCCACAGAGCCGTCCCTTCCTTTGGGAAGGGTTGGGGATTACAATCCCTCCCCCTACATTAAAACAAATTCTTAAAAACATAATTCGCCCAGCATTCAACTGCAATTAAATTCATTTCAAAAGAATTTTGAATTAATGTCTGGTAAAGGTTTTCTTGCGAAATTATGTGTATATATATATGTATATATGCACAGGAATGCAAATTCTTGTGTATCTATATATATATATATATAAATATGATTTCATATCTTTTCTCACAATTTTTTTTTTGTACAAAAGAATAGCAAATGAGGGCAGTTTTATGAAATGCAGATTTGCAACAGATTATAACCCTGTTCTGGAAGAAAGAAATTGGGTATTTTCTCAACAATGCAACAAATGAGTAGAAGGTTTTTACCCAGATTTTAAAAAATAAAACTGGAAGACATTTCTCAGATATTTGTAATCATTTTCATAAAATGATGTATACAATTTCTCCAATTTCATACTAAAATTCAAACTGGTTTAAAAGCAAAGAATGGAAAAACCTGGCAGATTACTCCAGTTGCAGATGTCCAGAATTACCTTCCGTCCCTTTCTCCCTGAGCCCTGGTTATTTTCTGAATAATCTTCTCTTCTCTCCCCTTAAAGCTTTATTCCTTCTTCCGAGAGTCATGCAGACCCTTTCAAAATGACAGATGTATATTTTTCTTGGCAAATTTTACATGCAAAATAAAGAGGTAGCCACTTGCCGAGAGCATTGTTGGTTTTAAGGAGAATTTCCCAGAACCCCAAGTTTCTCGGGACTGTTATTTTTCCCTCTCCAATTTTTGGACTTTGGCTTTAAACATATGCAAACAAAAATATTTCCACTTTATCATATGCAAATAAAAATATTCCCACTTTATTTTAATTTCATAACTAGATAAAATTTAATAAACAAATTTTCAATTATTGCACAGAAAATGGGATATATATATTAAATAAAATAAATCATAATCCTTTCAAAACTTTAATTGATATTTAATTTATTTTTATTATTTATTTATTCAAATCTAAAATAAATATTTTACCTCACTTATAAATAATTCATCATTTAATTAACACAAAATAAAGATAGGATTTGAAACCATAAAGCATTTAAAACTTAAAATTAATAATTAATAGTTAAATTGTATTTATTGCTTTTATTTATTATTTTATTTATTTTAATCGACTATTATTTAATTCACCAATAATTCAAGACAATCATGTTGAAAGTGACATTGCCTAAATGCAATCTACATGAGTCTAGGTGTTGTGTGTGTGTGGTCGAGAGTACTCTTGTTTTACCCTGTCGAGAAGCTAACCTCCTTTCCTCAATCACACTCTTGGTCTTTGACCACCTGCAACTCAAGTGCACTCAGGCGTGCAACAACGAAATTGTATTAGTAACCGATATAGAGATATAAATCAAAGCAATAATTAAATCAATACTTCTATTTTGTTCTATCTTGTATATTTTAAAATAAAATGCGTTCATAATTCCAAAAGCAAGTATATATTTATTTTTATTTTTATTTTTATTTTTTTTGACATTTCCATACACCAAAGCATTGTATTATATCATATCACTCTAACATGCACCATCATTCATATAATAAATCCCACAAAGCCATGATCAAAACAACATCAAAGGAAAGTGAGAGGCGTATGAAATAAAATGCATGTAGTATCTCAGTATGATTCATTCTCGTGCTCAATTGGGTTGTATGCAATTTTAATGAAGTACTTTATTTATCACACAAAAATTGTAGAGATATCGGTAGTAGATTAAACTTAGTCATAATAATATATATTAGAAGCTACAAAATATTTGGAAAAAATACACCTCGATTCTTAGCCTTAGTGGATGATAATGAAATAGTACTTTTCTTCTTGCAATAACATGCAATTGGACCAAAACCAAGGTAAAAAACCCTAAAAATGGACTTCCATGAGAAAATTACCTACCCAATCTAAGTAAATTTGGTGAAGCCTATTCTTTGTGAATTGCCTAGTGTGAACTAAATGTTGAAATGTGTAATACCTTGAATATACCTAAAAATTCCCTTGGTTTCCTTCTAGTGAATCTCATGAAGAGCATAGAAAAAAAGTGACAAGACCAACAAAGAAGGTTATATCAGGGTCTATGTGTGTCAAATATAAGATAGTACCCACCAAATTCCTATACAAATTGGCATCAACACTAGATATGGTGCAAGTGGTAGTCAAAGTGACACTTGAATGAAATGGTTTAGGAGTTGTCTTATAATCAACCATGCTAAAATAATGAAGTAGATCAATTACATACTTTTTTTGATGTATAAAGATAGCCTAAATAGATTGAATAACATGCAAACTGAGAAATAAGTATAGAAACTTGAGATTTGTCATGTCAAAGAGATCCATTAATGAATATCATACATCCTAAAGTGTGGATGAGGAGCTACTAGTGAGAATCAAATCATCTACGTATAAGACCCATATGAAAATATTAGCTCCAAGTATTTGAAAATACACTATGTGATTAGAGTGACAACATGTGGTACTAGATGCAAGCAATAAACCATCTATCTTCTCATGCCAAGCCCTAGGGTTTTATTTGAGACTATACAAATAATGTTGTAGCATGTCAATAAGATAATTTATTTGTACACAAATTTTGAAGTTTGCTCCATGTAGATCTCCTCATTAAGATTATTGTGCAAGAAAGTGAAAGGAAATTTGTATCCATATATGATAATTTCCACACAATCGAAATAGAGAAAATCATGTAAACAAGTACTCATAATCCATATAAAAAAGAATAGACAAAATAACATCAAACATGGCCTCTTAGGTGCGGTGGCACTCCCATTGGGAAATTAGACAAATCACTGTGCTGAGGCGGAGGCTGTGTTTATAAGTATTAAGTTTGTTGTGGATAGGGGTTACTCTAAATTATGGGTGGAAGGAGACTCATTAAACATCATTAATTGTCTATGTGGAACCCATAAGCATAGATGGAGTTCAACTAATTAATTAAGGATGCTATTATTATGTTGAGATCTTGTGAAGAAACTTGTGTTTCTCACATATATCGAGAAGGAAATTCATTGGCATATTTTTTTGCCAATGAAGCTATCAAACTTAATGAGTATAGAGCATGGGAGGAAGGATCTCTCCTTCTTGAGGCAGCTAATATCTTAATAAGAAATGATGGTTTTGGCTGACTTTATGTGGTGGCATTATTTAACCATTAGTACCAGCTTTACACTCACACACTTTGTAGGTATTGCTTGGCTTGTTGGATCTTAGACGAACTCTACTTGCCAGGGTTTTTTGCTGCTGGTTCTTGTGAATATGGGAGGTGATCAAAGTAAAATTGAGCCTCATTCTTGTGCGAGCCTAAGAAAGAAGAAGAAAATTTGGAGGATTCTCCAACATGGGAATTTTACGCTGTTCTTGGAAAGGCTGCATGGACACAATCCGAATGCTTTGACAAAGTTTGTTTCTTGTTGGTATAATCAAAAACTCCAGATTAAGGGAATGGTTGTTGACATCAATGAGGAGCTTATAGCTATTGTGACTTGGTTGCCTATGGTTGGCCGTAAATTCTTCAAAGACAAGAAGAGTAATGAGGAAAAGGCTCGATTCTTCAAAGATGACAAACAAAATAAACTCATCAAGATGGAGGCTTGGGGCTATGAGTGGAAGTTTCTCAAGAAGATATGGGCGAATATAGCAGAAATACTAATGCAGTATGCGACTTTGGAAGGCAGGTTCACTGCAATCCTTGGCCATCATTTTACTCTTTTAAATCATTTTAGACATGGGCTATTTATTTCCTTCCCTTTCTTTCTCTTTTCCTCCATGGAGGTCTCTGTGTATGCACACTTAAAAAATAGGAGGGCACCAATCCTACATGAGGGCCTTATTTTGCTAATTATGGAGCATGTAAAAGCCCTTATCCTTGACTCATCAATTAAGGGCAAGGAGAAAACTCTTAGTGAGGATTTTGGCTCTTCTAGATTGGATACCAGCATGGCTGAGGAAGAGGAGTGGAATCATGAAGAAGGTGAGGACGAGACCCCTTCCCCTGTGGCTGGCCCCTCTAAAAAGAGGAAGAAGGGTAACCCTAAAGGAAAATGGGCAACCAAGTGACTCATTCTGCATGATTTAGAGTACTAGTCTGATGGTAATGACACAAACGTGGCCTTTGGGGATTCTAGGTCCAAGGATGAAGTTGTAGACATTAGTCAGAGTGATTTTGAGGTTGGAGGTAAGGAGGTGGTGCTTCAGGAGAGTGTGGTGGCCATGAAGGCCAAGGATAAGCCTAGAAGGGTTTCTAAGCACATTTCCAAGATGAAGAACCAAGCCTCAAAAGATATGGTAAAGGATACCATGAAGCTCTATAAGGAGAAGGCTCTAGAGGAGAAGGCAGTGGAAATTGATGATTCCCTGGTTCAAAACTCTCCAAATGTGGAACCTGTGGGTGAGAATACGGTACAAGAGGAGGAGGGTGTTGAGAAAAGGAAAGCGAAGTCTGAGCCTCTAAAGGTTAATACTCTATCAGAGGACTTCTCCTATCTTAACGATGACTCCACCTCTATGTTTGAGCTTCTCGACATGGCGAGGGTGGGGGCTAATAGAACTTTCAAATTGGGAAAATGGACTCTACAGGAATTCAATAGGGTCAACATCAAAATAAGGGGATTGAAGGATAATGTGCAAAATATTTCAAAAGGTTTGGCCTTGTATATTTTGATTGACAAAATTGTTGATCTTGAGTGTTTGTTCACTGATTTCAAGTCCCTTTGTGAGAAACACTTAGCTAATTTAGAAGCCAAAGTATTGGATACCAATGAAAATATCAAGAAACTTCTCCATGCTTGCCACATTTTAGTGAAGAAT
>VDFB02240275.1:0-28109 GCA_007258455.2 Sequoia sempervirens
AGTTGGAAAGCTTTCAAAGGGGGCCCTTGAGAACCCAGTGTGAAAAGGAGTCCACTTAAGGGACACACTATTTGAAAGTGTTAAAGAGGCATTTTTTCTCAAATTGATTCATCACCAAGGAATCCTTTCGAAAGACGTTCACTTCATCAAGGAATTCGAAAGGAAGAAGATGCCCCCTCATGAGGGGAAGGTCAGAGCTGCTCCTACCTTGGAGGAAATTTCTCAAGTTCTTTCTTTATGAACCCATTATGAAAGAAACATTTACCATTAGGGGTCCAAGTCGAGAATGTGATTTTTTGAAAAATCTTATCGAGATCTTCAAGAAAAGATTCATTGGCAACAAATGCATTTTTTGAAAATCAAAGTATCATAGAAATGGCATTGTAACACATGTGAGGGACAACTCAAGAAAAGAAGAGAGAAAGACAAGAAAAGAGCTAGAGAGAAATAATCACAAATAGAGGACACATGGAGATTTGTTTTCGTGGGGTTAGATTTGCTCATGCTTCTATAAATAATAGGTAACTGTGATGCAAGGAAAAAGATCATCAATCCCCACCAGATCAAGAAGAATGCACATAAGAGAAAGTAAAAATAAAAAATTGGGTCAATATGGAAGTGAAGCCTAAATTCCCCCAACACTTTGTATCATCCCTAATTTTCTAAAAATCAAACAAAAACATGGAAGAATGATGATAAAAATAGAAGGTTCATGACACAAAATCACTCCTATATCCAAGCACCAACAAGGGTGACAAGGGTCATCTAGGAGCACATAGCACAATCATAGGGGAACACATCACAACACACACAAACACACATCTAATCTAAAGATAAAGAAGAGGCCTCCCCCTAACATTCATTGACCAAGAGGTCATCTGCTTCCCAAAATAGATCATTGTAAGGGGAAGGAGGATGAGCTTGTGGTGGTGGAATATTAAGGGGAGGAGCTTTCAACCCTCCTGCAACAAGGGATAAGGAATAAGGCCCCACAAGGTCTTCTCCACTAGGTTCTTGTGGAGCTATGGTCAACGATTTTGCGAAGATCACTGACAAGGCTAGAACTTCATCTAGAGAGTTAAACATGCACTTTACCAGAGTTCCATTTCATACCTCAATGGATGGTGAGGTTTGTACCTGAGATTAACCACTTGGCTCATTGAGTGATTCGGGAGTGATAAAAAACTCAGGAGAAGAAATGACTTGTTTTGTTACTAGGATGGAACAAGCTAGTGCAGACCACCTTTTGGAGGAGGTGGGATCCTCTTATGCCCTCCATTGCTGGAAGTGCCATCCTCCACCTTCTGATTCATTGGGGGATGTGAACTCCCCATAGATAAGATGAGAGGTGTGAAGGAAGAGGAGGAGGAGAAAACTATGGAAAATACCACTAAAGTATACGACATATCCACGGGTTTAGGGAATAACATGATGTCTATAAGGGACATCAATAGGGGTGACTTGATCAAAGGAACGATGAACACCTACACCTTTTTGGGGTTAGGAATAATCACAACATGAGCCGAAAGTGAGACTGAACTATATTGAACAAAAACATAAGGGAGGAGAGAGGATGACACAACAGAAGACCTGATACAGGGGTGGTCATCTCCTCTTCCTTCTTTTGTAAGGAAACTTGCTCAGCCGCAAGAGCTTTTCACCGGTACTTGTGCTCATGCGCAAGGGAGTTTCTGTGAGTCTTCGAGCTAGAGGTTGGGAGTTTTGAATGGATGGAAAGCTCTTGTTTAGCCATAGGGGTGTCCATCACAACCATTTTTGATAGAGGTACAAACTCCTAAATGGGAGCAAGAAGAGAAGATTAAGGAACAATAGGGGGAGTCAGCTTTAGTGCCTCGATAGCGAGCCTCTTCTCATTTACTACTTTGGGAGTAAAAGTGGTAGGAGGCCATGGAGGCCAAGACATAGAAGATTCCCCATGTGGACCCTTTCTCCTACCATACCAAACAGTCCTTGGCTCTGTGGGTAGAATGGGAAGCTCAAACATAGGATGCTTGGGATTTCACCAAGTGGGCACCATAGGATTCTCTTGCAAACATGGAATAGGATCTGATGGTACCATAGTGGGGTGAGAGGAAGCATCAGGCTGTATAGTGAAAGAGGAAGAAAAGGGACCCTGAGAGGGCTTCTCTTCTTCTCTTCTACGGGCCTTACCAACATCACTATTAGATTTCAAACAATCCCTATATGAAAGGACATAAGGTGATGGAGGGTACCTCACTCTAGGTGTTAAGTGCCCTTTCTTGTAATTTTGATATGCCTAGTACAAGAGGTCCTTTCTAGGTGGGAGAGGACCAATAGGTGTAGGCCAAAAGTGATCTAAAGAATAACTACCATGTGTAACTAGTGTCATGGATCACATGCACGAAACCCTCATGAATAAATTTTAAACATTTGTGCACAACTGAGGGAACTGCATTCATAGCTACTAACTAGGGGATACCCAACTTCAATTTGAAGAGTTCAGATCCAGGGATTATGTCAAATAGCAAGTTAATAGATTTAGGTCTGACCAACATTGATAAAAAATGCTACCAAGGGGAGGTACAAAAAGTCCATTATGTGTATGGATGGTGCTTATAGGTGCATTGTACCCATCTTTATGTAGAAAGTTAATTAACATGATCTCCTCGATTATGGTGCCCACTTGAGATGTTAGGTCAACAAGAACACCTGTCACAGTGTTCCCGTTGATTCGTGTAGGGATATAAAGAGGAGATGGTTCTCTATTAAATCCCATTGACAAGTCTTATGAGGTGAACATTATATTTG
Organism: Sequoia sempervirens; assembly: GCA_007258455.2. NCBI lineage: Eukaryota > Viridiplantae > Streptophyta > Pinopsida > Cupressales > Cupressaceae > Sequoia > Sequoia sempervirens. The sequence continues at coordinate 2,791 of VDFB02240275.1, forward strand.
TACTACTACTCATAGGCTACACAGAGGGGATAGGAAAATGTAGAAAAGAGGCCATCATGCACACGAAATGATACTCTCACAACTTCCTCCCAATTGTTGTAAGATAGGATAGTGACCTAGTTAAGTCTTCATTTCACAATGCCAACGAAACCTTCCAACTACGCCTACTAGGGGTCACAAGTTGGGATGTAAGGAAAAAAACCTCACAACACTTACACCTACAATGCTCCTAGAACACAACGAAAAGACCCTTTAGTACTGCTAAATGAAACCAAAATGGTTCATGTCAGGTTCAACAAAAATGTAAGAGAGGGGGACTAGCCATGTCAAGGCTCTAGGTCATGGAGAGCCGAGAACAGAGGGCTTCCCTAACTTACCTCATCTAAAATATGCCTAGGGGAAAGGATCGAGAATGATGATCACTATAATGTACTTCTACCACCCTACGGGTCTTGATCTTAGGTTTAGGTTAGGCGAGCTGGTTTTTGGAGTCGGTACTATGTTTTAGATAGCTCTCTGTCTGAGGACAACATCATAGTTCTAGAGAAATAGTGTGACATGCTGACATCTCTTAGGCATGCTGGCATCCACACAATAAAAATAAATAAACACAATAAAAACTACCTAAAAACTAACTGATAGCCTAGCTAGTTAATCTAGATGGTAAAAACAAAATGAAAAAGTATAGGAAATAGATACTAAAGTGATAAAACAAGAAAATAAGAACTAGGGTGACGAAGATGATCTCACAAAGGTTCCTATTTGTCAGCTAGCTCCAATCATACGTTCACCTACAAATAGGCAAGAAGAGGAAAGTTATTGGGGCTATATAGGGGCTTTCCTTAGTCAAACCCCTGTTTTGGTGTTTCCACCTCCACGGGTAGCCAGAAAACAATAGAGTAGAAATATGTGATAAAGGAAAGAAGAGAGAAAAAAAAAACTACAAACAATATTATGCTACTTATACAAAATCACAAAGGAGGGGGGTGAGACATTACCACCTCCACTGAAAAGCTCACTAGCCAATGTAGGAGAATATGGACTTGGAAAAGTCACCACAACCACAACTGTGATGAAGGGAGGTCTCACAAGACTCCAAGCCCATGCTTCCATGGCTTGCTTCACACTTGTAATGTGGAGTTGGTGAAGCTTCAAATGTTGTTGTAATGGAGTGTTGGAATGTTGCTTGAGAGTGAAGTGGAGTGGAGTAAATGCTAAGAGAATGTGAATCTGTTGCTTAGAGGATGAAATGAAATGAGAATGGATGTTTTTGAAGGTGGGATGGGAACAATTTTCCATTTTCAAGGTCGGTTGGTGGAAGAGGGACATTACGAATCGACCCCAATCGGGTGTGCAATGCCTCTGCCAACTTCAAATGCGAGAATATGTCAAGGATGACAACATGTTGCGTGGATGTCTGTGTGCCACACATTCATCCCCAAAAAATATTCTCTCACCGACATAAAGGACAAATTCAAAGTGGATGGAAGGCAGTTGGGTGATGTGGAATTTTTCCTTTGGATTTGATTTTCTAAGGTGAGGGTGTGTGAAAGGGGAATTTGTGTAGGGGGTGCAAATTTGCTCCTATACACTTTCATTGCTTTCATCTAATCTTCATCTTTACATGCCTCAATCACTATTTTAGGTTCAAATTTAGAAAGTAAGCATAGATTTACTTCTACTTCAACAACCTTTCTTGTTGCGAACATGCCTTTGCTTTTTTCTCCAATGATTTGTTCTTTGGAATGATTTCTCTAGACATACTTAGGGGTCTTTTCTAGGACTTATTCCTCTTCATTTTATATTTATTTTTCTTTAGATTTTTCTTCTTCTTCTTCTTCGTAAGAAGATTCATCTAACTCATTGTTGGAAGAATGAAGAAGAAACCCTCTAGTGTGCTGTCATTGATGCCAACATTGTTTGTTGACAGTTTTATCTATCTGGTAAATAGTGTGTGTATTACCTTGATCCAGTAATTTGGTCCAAAATTTCTTGTGTTAGAATATTGACCTATTTGGTTTTAGTATGATTCTTAGGACTATTAAGTACATCTATGAACAAAATTTCAACACTTTTGGTTGTACAAATTGGAAGATATATATGACAAAAGTTTGGCATACAGTTTTCTACTTATAATTGTGCAAAGTGGTATGAGTTAATTGGTCTGCATTCCCTTGGTATTTTGATTCAATCTTTAAAACTTTGGGAGATGGTTTATAGGTGTTATCTCTACATGTGTTTCAAATGGCGTCCACCCATATGATCATATGGTTGATGGATGTTAGTCAACTTGGCCTATTTTTGTGATCAAGTCTTCTTTTGGCCAACCTTATACTTGAATAAGTGGTATGAAGATTAATATGTTCTTTGTATGTCAAAGAGATATTTTTTAGGTCCATGCTGACCTAAATTATGCCTTGCACATTTTGGTTTGAGTTTGAAAGGAGCTTTGTTTCAAAATTTGAGCTGACAATCTATTTTTTAATTAAGTATGTGCACATCTAATTAGGCCAACCTAATTGATGTATGCAGATGTAATAGCATATACATAGAACATTTTTTGTTTTGTAGAAGTGCTAAGATTGTGAGAGAAGATGTGAATGTATAAGATTAGTGTCAAGGAAGAATTATTGTGTATGTTGTGTGGCAGCAAGGAAGAGTAGGATTTTGCTTTTAGAGCTTAATTGGAACTAAATTCAACACATAAAAGGTGTATTCTATTAGTTCAACTTTTGGAAATGAGCCACACTCTATTTTGTAATAATCTCAAGCATTGAGGCTTTTTCAAGGATAGTGTGTCCTAATAGTGTGCCCTTGTAATTTCTTATAACCAGTTATAATATATTGTGAGCTAATCCTCACTATGGATTTTCCATTTTTGGGTTTTCCACGTTAAAATCTTGGTGTTTATGTGTCATGTGGTGCTATGATCTCTTTCATGTCTTTATTCACAGTTGCAGTTAGATATGTTTTAATTATTAGATGGTTTATAGCTAAATGGTTTAATAGAATATTGATTCACCCCCCTGAGTATTTTGGGTGTTCAACAATTGGTATTAGAGCTTGGATCCTTTAGAAAATCCTAATAGCTTGAGGAATATCTTGGAGTTTGAACACATGGCTTACAAAAGGTGTCCCATTCCTCTGAAAGAAATCTCTGCAACTGAATGCATAGAAGATGATTAAACAATTGACTAAGAAGAACTCAATGCTACTCTTGAAGATCTTGACAGAGTTGAAAGTGAGAAAGAAATTCTGAAGGAGAACCTAAGAGAAGCAAATAAATGCATAAAAAATTTAAGATAGAAAATCAAGAATTTCAAAGAAAGGCATAGAGAAGTCAGTGATTAGTTGAATAAAGAAAATGAGGACATCACTAGACTAAAAGTGCAAGTGGAAGAAAAGAAGAGAATTTAGGACTATCAAAAAGCTAATATTCAAAGAAATATTGATAAATGCATCAAGCTTGAACAAGAAGTGGTAACCCTAAGATCAGATTTGGAGAAAGAAAAAGCTCATGAGGACAAATTCAAACAAGTTCTACAAGGTTGGATGAACCAATTACATGACAAAAACCTTCTAAGGATAGAAGTGGTTTGGGACTTGAAGAAGAACAAAGTTCAAAGGTAAATCAAACCCCTAACAAGGCTGAAAATAAAAGGAAGACTCAAGGAAATGGTAGACAGATCAAGAATCAAAGAAGCAATACTGGAAGGACTCCTATCAGAAAACCTAATGCTCAAAGGTACCTATCTTTCAATGGATTTTTTTCTCATGTAATAAATTTGGTCATAGGGAAACATAATGTAGAAGTAGAATGAATCAGAATGTTAGATTATTTTTTGGACAATGCTTTGTATGCAAGAAACTTGGACATAGAGCCATTGAGTGCAAAAGTTAAATGGTGAGGAATAGATTCAATACTGGTAGAATGGTTCAATCTTTTCATGATTATTGCTACACATGTAATGCATTTGGACATTTAAGGATAACTAGTGTAGATATAGGATGAACTTAAATTAGTTTGGTTAGAAAAATGTTGTGTGTTACACCTACAACAAACCTAGACACATTTCAAGATTCCACATAAGTAAAAATGGGAGGAAATCTAATCTTGAATTGAGGAATAAACCTGTGAATAAAGTTGATTCTACTAAAGTTAAGAAGGAAATGGAGAAGATCTAAAAGAAAAAGGAAGAACCTAAGAATAGGGGTGAACCAAACACATCCATAGCTCCATCTAGTGCAAATAATTCTTCTAAAAACTAAATCCAATCATGGGTTTTGGGGGAGCAATTACACAAAAAACAAACAAAACCCTATTGTATGACATGTAAAAGAGTGACACAAAGATATGTGATGTAAGATGAAATTATGAATGCTTTGAAAAATATTTTTGGTAGAAAATATGCAAATTTGAGGATTTGTGGAGTATTTTAAGGTTTATATTGTATTCATGAGGTGTTTATCAGCTTTTTGGAGATCAAATACAGTAAATGGGAAATTAGGGCAGATTGGTAAAGTACAAAGTGAAATTCCAAGTCGTGATAAATCACTTTTACATACTTGAAAGAAAGTAGAGGGAGTTGAAGGAGATTTAAAGATGATTCAAGGCATCTGGCATCAAACCCTAGTTTTCATCAAGCATGAAAAAGGTATTACAACTATCTATACTTTGTGGGTTTCTATTAGAAGTAATTTCCATAAGCATCTATAAAATAATTGAGGGAGAAATGGCCACACCAACCATGGTTGATATTTTGAGAAACCTAGACCGAAATTCAAAAGGTTTTCATAGAAGGTTTTCGACATTGACCTTGTTAGTGCATTTTCAAAAATTCCAAATAAGGTCTTGCCCATTGAGGACACTAGAATTTACATTCATGGTAAATTGGAAGAATATGATCATCAAGTACTCAAGAATCAATGGTTAAAGGAGTTAAGTAGAGATAATTTCCTAGTGAAACCAAAGTATGAAAACCTAGTGCAAAAGAAGCTAGATGTTTGGAATTGGTTTCCCAAATTTAGTAGTGAAATAGATGTGAAGAATGTGAGAATAGCCTTAAGTACAGTGCACGATAAGTTTGTATGGAAAAATGTGCCCAAATTAATTTTTAAAGATGTGTTCAAATTTGTGATTGGACTCTATGCTATTGGACTTGTACTAGTGTTAAAATCTATGAAGAATGATTTGGTTATGAAATTAACTGGTGTCACATATGATAGGAGAGAATTTTCAACCAAACTTATTACCAACCTTGTTGTGAAGTATGTGTCAATCATGATAGGTGACAAGATCTACTTCACCAACATAGAAAATTTGATGTCTGCAACTACAATCTATGTTGCACATGACATGGTGGTGAATGGGAAGGACTATGATTTATATGAATTGCTCTAGCAACAACTTATGGAGAACTTGAGCCAAAATAAGTCAAAGGAATATCCCTTCAAGTTTGGAACACTAATAGTTTGCTTGCTATTTTATTTCCTGAGAGAGCTACCTGGAAGGAAAAACATTGTATGGGAATCTAGTAGACTGATGGCACATCAAATATTTGACTATTTGCACAAACTTGGAGATTTTAAAGAACGTGATAATGCTCTAACTGCATTTTTTGTAGCATTTCAAAAAACCATGCAAGAGAGAGAGAATTCCAAGAAGTTTGATAGAAAAATATGCAAATGATATAACTTTTCTAGTATCCACTGATGAGTGCACTATAGAGGGAGTTGAACCTAGAACACTATGGATAGAGCCTCTAGGATATGAGATTGATGAGAAAATGGCTAAGGGTCTTGTTGAAATATTGCTAAATAGCCCTAAGGACCCCTCTCAACCCAGGCATGACACATATGAAGAGAAGTCAACTAAAGTGTTTTTGGAAACTTCAACACCTGAAAGAGCCAAAAGGGTGTCTAAACAGGTTGAGAAATACTTTGTACTACATGGAATTTCAAAAGATGACATGGATAGGTTAAGGGAAGTTACAACAAAGAAGAGGTCCAAGACAATTGGAGAACCCTCTAGACCCAGAAGATTAGGAAGATCATCTTCCACCACCACCTCTGCATTGCAAACTACATCTAATGTAGTAGCAATAAAAGAAAAGAATGTGGAGCCTAGTACTCTAGTAGCATTTAATGTATCTATTTCCTCTAGGCCCAGTACTTGGACTTCTAAGAGGAAGAATGTACCTACTATAACACCCTATGCTACCTCTGAAAAAAGAATAAAACAAAAGGAAAGAAAAAAAATGAACTTAATTGATGTTGTGCAAGAGGAAATTGAACTTGGCTCGGAAGAAGCTCAATTGAAAAGGAAGAGAAGAAGCATTGCTTCCACCAGCAATGAAGGTACTTCACTAGAAGCTAGAACAAAAATCAAGAAGGCTAAAGGAAATATTGTGGACACATATAAAGAAGAGGAAATAGAGAAGGAAAAGGATGCCTTCATAATATATGTGCATGAGAAGAAGGGTGAAGAAGGCATATCAAAGCCTAAGGTGGAAAATCCCAAGTATTCCTCGGTAAGAGACCACTCACCTTTGAAGTTGGAACCTATAGTAAATAATATGATAGAATCTAGTGATTTTCTAGCTACTGCTAAATTGTATGACGAGGTCAATGAAGGAGATAAGGAAACAATTGTAAATGATTTTATTCAATATATGATTATTTTTTATGAGAGTATGGAGGATATAAAGAAAAGGGTGACTAACAATGTATGGGAAGCCATGGTACAAATAAGGTGTTGGTGATTTTTTCTTGTAAAACCGTGCTGGTCTCCCATTCTACCTAATATGGAGAGCCAAACTCCAATCAAGGGCAACCCGGAGGACCTCGACTAATCGAAGAGATTCACCAAAGACTCCGAGATCTTCTCGCGACTTTTAGGCTCTGCAGAACCAGGGCGGGTATACCCACACAATGCCTTAAAGAAGACCAGACATTGCTTTTTATAGCAGATAACTCCTGATGCCAAGTGTTGAGAACATCAAATAGGGCTAGATTCTCAGTTACAAAACACTTGAAGCAACAAGGAGGTAGGACAAGACATCAAGCAAAAGATATTCAATGATTTATATGAATTGTTTTCTGAGAGGGACAGGGCTGGAAGACAGATCAGTGCCTAATCCAAGGTCATGAAGTCACACACAAAAGATGGAATTCATCTGCAAACATAGCTCAATCAATGGATCTTGTTTTGTTGATGCCTTGCATCAACTATCAGTGCCTTACACTGATAATCCAGCTCTTGTTACCAGTCAAACTCTTCTTACCAAATCCAACCTGCAAACAAGTAATCACTGCTATCTGTTCAAAGGATTTAACTGCTTCCGTGAAGCAGACCTATCAACAAACAACACAAACTTGTGAAATACAAGAAGATGAATAAAGACACCTTATGCCATTCATTCAAATGATTAAAATCATACAAATGTGGAGACAATCTGATGATGTATGCATGAGAGACAAGCATCTTCATGTTTTCATTGCATGACTGATTGCATTTACAGAGAAATTTAGACTTTATAGCTTACAGACTCAATATTGACTCAAGACTAAACCCTAGCCTATCTCAGACCAATCCTAGAACTCAGAAAGTGGAACTGAACACAAAGTTCGGAACCCCTACATTTGGCCAAGAAATTCTCCTTTATAGGAACAAGAGAAGCAACAAGCAACCGGCTAGATGAGATTACATGTCATCAGACAAAATGACCAGTCAACACAGCTCGTAGGCCATGTCACTAGCATCAACAACTTCACCGAATATCATTAAATGCTTTGTGCCAAGTGATCCCAGGGAAATCTCGATGCAGATCCGATCAAGTCAGAAGAAGCAGGTACATGGATGGGTGGCCATGGTAGTCAAACCAGGAAGGTACATAGACCATGTCGTCCAAGAAATCTGCAGGTGCGATCATCATGAATCTAGAGGCCACAAATGCAGAAGCCATCTGTCTCAACCACCTCTCCACCTCAGAGAACCCGTTGCCCTAGTTCTACAATTAATTCAATCTCTACCGCAACAACCAGCACCAACAATCGAGGCTCAGGACCAAATCAGGGTCATCATGTCAATCCTGTGAAATCTTCATCGCCATTCTTGAGTCACGGGCGAAGTGACCAACCATAATAAATGCATCCCTGGTTCAATCCATGTCAGCCACAGCTTCCAGCAAACCAATTGGCGTGACACCACGGAGTTGGGAAGACAACACGTCGAGAACCCAATGTTTCATCAAGCAAACATACCATTCGGCAAGACCAGGCACATTCAGCCAAACATCACAGTGACAACAATGCCACATCGGTGAGAGAAGGTAAAATCGACAGGAGATCATGACGACACCCCAACAAGAAGCACCATCGGCAAGAGAAAGCGGTGTCGGGAAGACCTCAGGGCAAAGAAAACATGCCATATCAAACATTGATCACAGTCGGCAAGAGGCCAACAAGTTGGTGAAACATCCCAGCGAAGTCCATCAAGTCGGGGAAAGTCACACCGAAGTCACCGAGCATATTGGCAAGACATAAGGAAGTCGGGGAGACCTCCAGCTGAAGTCTGCATGTTATATTGATCACTGAACATAGTCGGCGAGAGATGGATGGGTTGGGGAGACATCATGGCAAAGTCACCGCAGCCGAAGGGAGGTCACACCGAGCATCAAAGGGGCCGTCAAAGTTGGCAAGACAAGCAAGGGTTGGGGAGACATCTCCCTGACACAAAGAATACAAGCCGATAGGAAGGGGTCTCAAGGAGACATCACAAAGTCAGGAAGATGTCACCCCAAGAGCCAAAGGTCACTCCAAAGGCACAGTGGGGCTGGTGAAAGTGGTAACAAGGGGCCGGTAACGAACAAAAAATGGGGCTCGAGGGGACCATAAGTGGCAAGTACACCAGCTAGGAAAGTCAAAGAACAAAAAGACAGGCGGAAAGGGAACCAGACTAAGTGAAGCTAGAGCCAAGAAAGAGGAGTCAGAGCCGGAGCGGGGGACAAAAGGAACAAAAGAGACCGGGACCAAAAACCATCCTACTCCCACCTCCGCAAAAGACCACAAAGGTGGAGCCAGAACTGACACGAGACAGAGAAGCCGCGGGGCCGGGAGCAGGACAAAACCCAAAACAGGAAACTTGAAAAAGGTTCCAAAATAGATTCTCGTTTCGGTTCCACCCCTGCCAAAAGCAAAAAGAAAACAAAGCGAGCGAAGTCGGGTTCGGAGCAAAACCTAAAACCATAAGCATGAGAAAGGTTCCAAAACTGGTTTCCACTCTAATCCCGCACCCGCCAAAGGAAACAAAACAAAATACAAGCGAAGAGGCGGAGCCAGGGCCGGAATGGAACCTGAAAGACAAACCAAAGGCAATATCCTGATTCTGACTCCATTCTGGTTCCGCCTCTGCCAGGTAAAGAAAAACACAAGGCAAGGAAGAAAAGAAAGATCTGGCCATCCAAGACATGAACCCCTTGGCACGCTGAGCTCAACCCTGGTGGGAGCCCATTTACCCCACGTGCCAAAATGATAGAAAATTCCCAAGCTAAAGATTTGTCAGGAAAATCAAAGGCAAGCAACTGGAAAATGAGAGATAACCAAAATAGGCACTAACACCTTGGAAAATTATCTTCCAAAGGTTATCCCAGGTAAGGAACCTATTCCAAGCTACTAGCCAAATGAATAAATTTCATTTAGGCAAAGAAAAATTGTTCCACACATTCTTCCACCACGTGATTTCTACCCCTCCATATTTTTGAAAGTTTAACTCCTGATATCTAGAGGCCACCAAATATACCCCCTAGGATTTGGATTCCAAGTAAGACTGTCACTCCCCCTCAATGAACTACAAAGTATATCTACAAAAATCCTTCTTAAATACTCATGATTCCCAACAAAGCCCCCTAATAGTTACTCTAATGGATTCTTCCATCTATAAACCACCTCCGCCCCAAATTTTGAGCCACTTTGTAGTCGTCCACCCTGATCCACCTAGCCTCTATAAAATAGTTACAAAGGTCCTAAAAATAAGGATATATGGATAGTAAAGGGGGAAAACCATCCCAAGAATCAAACCATAAAAAATCCTTAGCCCCCCTATTACATATCCAAAATATCCCTTGTTTAATTAAATTAGCACCCATTTTTAAGAGTGTCCTAGATTATAGAACCCTTACCCATTACAAAAGTTCTTGGCACATCCTTATATGCCACCCACCTCAGATACTGATCTTAATCAATGCACCACCTCTAATAAATCTTAGCCACCAAGGCCTAGCCAAAAATTCTCACCTACTACAAACCAAGACCACCCTCCTACAATGGTCTACAAATAGTCTCCCACTTTACCAAACTCCACTTTGATGAATCCAAATTACCAACCCATAAGAATTGTCTTGGGAGAGCATCCATATCTTTGATGAATATTGCAAGAGCAATCTAGACCATGCACATATACATGGGTAGAGCTTGGAACATTTATTTTAGCAACAACACTCTCCCATCAAAGGAGAGCCATCGATGGGTCCAATGACTAAGCTGCTCTCAAACCTTATCAAGCAAAATTTTCCAATTTCCCCTTAGTAATGATCCAATAGAAAGAGGAATACCTAAATACACTAGTGTGAGAACTCCAATTCGAAATCTAAGAATATGAGCAACTCAATGTTGAATAAGAGAAGGGGTGTTGAAGAAAAATGAAATATTTTTCGTTATTAATCCTTTGTTTAGAGGCCACAATATAGATATCTAATGTCTGTCTAATGTTAGTCACTTCCCTAATTTTGGCTACACCCATCAAAGTGATGTCATCTACAAATTGTAAATGAGACTAAGGAGGTAGACAATTATCTCAAATCCACCCATGTATACCCCCTTGTCTAACATGAAACTTAATACTTCTTTTCAAACCCTCGACCATTATAATTAACAAATAGAGGCATAAAAAAACTCAAAGGGTTCCCTATTGACAATAATAAAATAGGAATTTTTTTGTAACACAACTCATCACCCAGTTCACCCAATCACCTCCAAACCTGAAGTTCTTTAGTAGGATTTTTTGTAGGAACTACCATTTGACCCGATCATAAGCTTTAGCCATGTCCAGTTTGATAAAAATTTCCTTCTCTTTTGAGTTTTACATGGAATGAATGACCTAAGCAACAATTATCACCCCATCCATAATTTGTTACTTATCACAAATCCTCCTTGCTCTTTAGAGATGAACCCATTCATTCATGGCTTAAGTCTCTTTGCCATCAATTTAAAGATAATATTATATACCACATTACAAAGAGTAATGGGTCTAAACAAGTTCAAAAAATTAGCCCCCTCTTTTGGGAATAAGGAAAAGTAATGTAGCATCCATTGCTTTTAGCATCTATTTTTTCTTGTAGGATTCTTGAACAACTTCCAACAAGTCAAACTTTATAATATTCCAATACTCTTGGAAAAATTCAACCAGGAAACCATCAAGTCTAGGGGTTTTCCCCTTCTTCATCTAAAACACAATTCCCCCTAATTCTTCTAGATAAATGGGCCCATAAAGTTTCTCATTCACCTCCAAAGAAACTAAAGAGGGGATACAAGCTAAGATAAGATTCTCCTCTTCTTCCTCATTGGGTGAGTCCTTCGTAAATAAAGAAGAGGTAGTGCTGAGAAACCTCTCTATAAATATTACTTAAGGAATTTAATTGAATCCCTCAAGAAGAGACAAGGGAAGAGATCAACTTCCCATGCCTCCTAGCCTTGATAATATTAAAAAGAAAGTTGTATTTTTCCCCATCTTGATCAAGCCAATCAATATAAGCCTTATTTTTCTAGTGCAATTCCTCTTGTAGTTCCCATTCCTCCAATTCCTTTAGAGCACTCAATTCTTCTCTAAGGGAAGCCTCTGAAAGACCATAATACCTAATCTAATAGGTTATAATATCCAAACAGGATTGAGTAACTAACTTACCCTGAAAGACTTTACCAAAGCAATGTCTATTTCACTTCTTGAATCAGAACTTCATAAATTATAACCTTTTGATAAAGGAATACATCATCATGCCAAAGGCTAGTCTACCTCTACTCCTTCAACCAATTATAAGGTCTTGTAACATGGAACCTTGCAACCACATTAATTGGAACTTAAAAGAAGGATTCTTTTTAGTCCTCGCCAAGGTAGCTGAGAATTCAATAGGAAAATGATTTGAACCTCGCCACTCAAATATCTCAGAGCTAGAGGCCCAATTGTTGCCAAGCCAATAACTAGACACCAAAAATCTTTCCAACCTCTTCAAAATAGAATCCTTTTCACATCTCCTATTAGTCCAAGTGAACAAACTATTACTGGGATTTATTTCCACCAAGTTCATAAATGAGATATCATCTCTGAGAAGAATGGAGGAAGGATCCAATGTTTCCATTTCCCCCCTCTTTTCCTCCAAACCAACAATAGCATTGAGGTCCCTAACGAAGATCTAAGGATGGAAAGGAGCTAAGGGTTGAATGTATTGGATACGAGACCATAAATTGGTTTTACCAAGAAAATTAGTCAAGGCATAGACATTGGAGAACATGATAATCTCACAACTATCCAAGCTAGAAACAACCCCAAAAATTGAAGATCTATCAGAGAGCCACCATAGAGGATAAATATTTAGCATACTCCATAAGAGTTGTTTAATTAAATTAGCACCCATTTTAAGAGTGTCCTAGATTATTAGTCCAAGTGAACAAACTATTACTAGGATTTATGTCCACCAAGTTCATAAATGAGATATCATCTCTGAGAAGAATGGAGGAAGGATCCAGTGTTTCCATTTCCCCCCTCTTTTCCTCCAAACCAACAATAGCGTTGAGGTCCCTAACGAAGATCTAAGGATGGAAAGGAGCTAAGGGTTGAATGTATTGGATATGAGACCATAAATTGGTTTTACCAAGAAAATTAGTCAAGGAATAGACATTGGAGAACATGATAATCTCACAACTATCCAAGCTAGAAACAACCCCAAAAATTGAAGATCTATTAGAGAGCCACCACAGAGGATAAATCTTCAGCATATTCCATAAGAGTTGTTTAGTTAAATTAGAACCCATTTTAAGAGTGTCCTAGATTATTAGTCCAAGTGAACAAACTATTACTAGGATTTATGTCCACCAAGTTCATAAATGAGATATCATCTCTGAGAAGAATGGAGGAAGGCTCCAGTGTTTCCATTTCCCCCCTCTTTTCCTCCAAACCAACAATAGCATTGAGGTCCCTAACGAAGATCTAAGGATGGAAAGGAGCTAAGGGTTGAATGTATTGGATATGAGACCATAAATTGGTTTTACCAAGAAAATTAGTCAAGGCATAAACATTGGAGAACATGATAATCTCACAACTATCCAAGCTAGAAACAACCCCAAAAAATGAAGATCTATTAGAAAGCCACCACAGAGGATAAATCTTCAACATATTCCATAAGATTTGTTTAATTAAATTAGCACCCATTTTAAGAGTGTCCTAGATTATTAGTCCAAGTGAAAAAACTATTACTAGGATTTATGTCCACCAAGTTCATAAATGAGATATCATCTCTGAGAAGAATGGAGGAAGGTTCCAGTGTTTCTATTTCCCCCCTCTTTTCCTCCAAACCAACAATAGCATTGAGGTCCCTAACGAATATCTAAGGATGGAAAGGAGCTAAGGGTTGAATGTATTGGATATGAGACCATAAATTGGTTTTACCAAGAAAATTAGTCAAGGCATAGACATTGGAGAACATGATAATTTCACAACTATCCAAGATAGAAACAAACCCAAAAATTGAAGATCTATTAGAAAGCCAGCACAGAGGATAAATCTTCAGCATATTCCATAAGCAAGCAACTCTCCCTACATTTCCTTGAGCACCTATACATACTAACAATGACATCTCCACCATAATTTAGAAGCCGTGTTGCACATTCTATCCATTGACAACTTTGTCTCCTAAATAAATACTATATTCAACAAATGAACTCTATATAACTCTCAAATAGATTTTTGTCTAAGGCCATTGTTCATGCCCCTTAGATTCCAAGAGATGATGATCATTTCTAAGAACTGGAGAAGTGTGAGTCAATGACTTTTGTTGATCCAAATTCCACCATCTTCCCTATCAATTTATTTGTTTCCTGATCTTTCTTCCATCTTGCTTTGGAATATTTCTCTATGGTACCCCTCTTTAGGATTTTTTATTGCAATCCTAAAGTGGGTGGTGATCTACTTACCTTTCCTATGTCCATATCCAATGGGGGTACAATCACAATTAATGTTGAAGCTTCTTCCCTCTCAATATTTTCAATTGTTTTCAAAGCACAAGAAAGCCCAGGAGCCAATTTTGTGTTCATTTGTGCAACGAGAAGCCCCTCCTAAGGAACTTCCAAATTAACATCTTCTTCCCTCTCAATATTTTCAATTTTTTTCAAAGCACAAGAAACCCCAAGAACCAATTTTGTGTTCATTTGTGCAACGAGAAGCCTCTCCTAAGGACTTTCCAAATTAACATCTTCTCTAGGTCCCTCTTGGTTTATCCCCAAAGTACCATCCTCAAAATGTAGACCTTTTGGTATCCCCTCTTGTTGGTCCAAAACATCTAAAACGTGAAAACAATTAAACACCCCTTCACCATGACTATCCTTCAAAAATATTTTCTTCCCTCTACCCTTGTTGTGAGGCTTTGCTAGAATAAAACCATCCCTATTAGTGACCTCCACCAATATAGGATCATTCCCTTTGTCTACCTTAGGTGTTTGATGAGGAGACACAATAGACTATACCCTTGTTGGGTTAATCCTAGGACACTCCCTTTTAAGTGTTTGTATTCATGACAAACCTAACACTGCAATGGGAGAGCTTCATAATCTAATTGGTGAATCCATGAAGTAGAACCAAAACAAATTTCTATATAATCTAGTAATGGTTTATTTAAATTAATTTCTATACAGATTCAAGCAAATGAAATTACCTTTTTATCCAAAGTTTGTTGGGATGGACCCATTGGCTTACTATTCAACAAAGAGATCATATGAAGAATATCATTCCTCCAAAACTCTAAAGGGAACCAAGGGAGTCTCACCCATATAGGAACTCTTGATGAAAGCTCCTCTATGGGATCAAAGACAACATGCCAAGGTTTGATGAAAAGACCAACCTGATTAAAAAAGTAGCTCCCCCTTCAAAGGCCTTATTTATATCCTCCAAGAAATTGAACACCACCATGAAATAGTTATTCACTGCCATCATCACCTCCATATCACCTCAGAGCTCTATGTTTGATGAGTCTAGGATTCCAAAGAGAGGAGAGGAAGTTGGATCCCCATAAACTTGAAAATTAATGCATGATTATTCAAATAATTTACATCTTTCTCTACCAATTCTAGTTGAATCACCAAACCATACGGTTGTGGCTCCTTTCTAGACACCCATTTACCTTTGGGATACAAGGACGCCTATTTTGTGATGAGCCCTCCCCACTCAAGGATTTGCTTAAAAAATCAACTACATTTACATGTATGTTCAAGGACAAGTTATTCCCCGTCAAAACCTCCTAATAAGACATATTTTGATTAAGACTTGGGCCTCCCACTGAGGCCATACCCCTAGAACAAATAAAAAGAATGAAAAAAAAAACCTACAAGACTAAGTCACTCAAACCCCATGCCACAAACTCAACACACAACAAGCTAAAAGAAATCCCTACATAGATGTAAATTTATATTTTGACATATGTGTGAACATTTATATATTTATACATGTTTAAATAAACATTATATTTATGTTTATCCATTTATGTTCATGGACACTTATTTGATGGAAATTTATGTTTAAATCCATACATATTTATAGAAATTTATTTATATATATGATCATTTATAAATTTGATGTACATGTGTGTATGGACATTAGTTTGTAAGGTATTCAATATTTTTAGTTAGATACGTGGTGCATTAGTCTTAAGTATATACTAGATCAAGTTGAATAGGTTCTTAGTCTATAAGATCATCATGGACATAACAAATTATTTCTGCCTATTTTTTCATGAGAGGGCTTTGAATATTTATTCTAGAGAGTTTTATTTTAAAATTGTCCTATAGATTGTCTAGAATCCATTTTTTAGTATATCTTTAGCATGCATACTTTCAAAAGAATAATTGAATCAATGTGTTCTTTTAATCAGTTTTAAATATTTATCCACTAAGTCATCAAATTTGTATTCAATTTCCAAGATCTACAATAATCTCCTTCTATATAAAATATTCACATCATTTTATGTTCTAATATGTAGTAATTTTTAATTTCCTTACTAGATATTTTGTATCATCTAGTTTAGGATAAATCATTAAATTTGGAGATTTGTTTTCAAATGGATAAATTGAGTTTCCATTCTCTAATTAATAAGATAAATTAAATAATGTATTTTCATAGTTCTTGGAATGAATTGGACTAGTAGCATTATAACTAGTTATTTAGATAATTAAAAAATGTAATCCTTCACTAGAAACAATGTCATTTTATTGTTGATCTAAATTGAACCCTAATATGCTAAATAATTTACATGGTGACAAAATCACATTTTATTTTTTTAAATCCCATCATTTAACTCCCAATTAAAAATTAATATAGTACCTAGGATCTTTACCAATTTGGCAATCAGTGACATTATCCACCTAATTCCACTTGTAATGAGGCTTACTCCTAATGAAATTCCTATTTCTACCATGATTTAATTTAAAACCTCGTAGATATTTATGTTAATTAATCCATTTGAACTTCATTGCTAGATCAACAACTCAAAATTATTGACAAAAATCCAATGACTAGAGTTGAAATACTATAATCAAGGATAAATTCCTTTTACTTTAAATATTTTGTTATATTGCATTATGGAATTGGCATTGAAAATATGGACTCCATGTTTACTTTCTTATTGGTCATCTTGATGTGATGTACCTTATTAATCTAAACTAAATTTCTTGATCAATAATTTTACATCTCTAATTAATAGCTTAAATCTATTAATTTGAGTAACCCAATAGATGAACAACTTCACAAGTAATTATAGGTTATAAATAGATGAGCAAGTTGGCTTCCCACATAGTGTAAGCTATCTACACTCTCTCGAGGAATATCATCTATCCACTTTGATTTAACTTCCCTTACACTATATGAAATTGTATAGTAATATTTTCCATTCCATCAAGATAAAGATATTTGACAAATAATTTTAAATGAAGCTTCATCAATAATATTGATGATATGTGTGACTGTAGATATATGAGGAGTGATACACCAACTATTTAAGTTGATATCCTATGATAGAAAGAAATGGAAAGTGATCTCTACCTAGATACAAAGGCAAAAAAATGTTAAAATCTTGATCACTACTAGTAGTGAATCAACTCAAAGCTATAATAATAGGATCAATGTCATATTTTATACTATCAAAACTAATTTGATGCTAAGAAGAGTGTACAATAGTGTCTAAGATGAATTCTCATAGATTTAAATAAACAACCTTCATAGAACTATCATGAAATGAACAACCTTCGAGGGACTATCATGGGATATATAGAAACAATATCATCACTAGTCATAACAACAACACTTGCATTAATCATGTATATATTTATATACCAAATAAAGATAGAAAAAAGAGAATAATCATGTGTCATAAATCATGGTGGCATGGATGAAGATGGCTAGATAAAGTAGGAAAACATATTTGGATGATAAATATATAACTATGATGTAACACATTTGGAGATTAAAAGGTCCTAACCAATATTTAGACCAAATCTAAAACATTTGAAAGATTAAGAAATAATTATTTATAATTTATATTCTAAAATAAATTACCTAACAAAACCGTAAGTGTAATTCCCCAATATATTTTTCTCAATAAATTAACAAAACAAAAGCACTTACATTTCAAAAAATTATAACACATCTTGAAACCTCAAAACAATAACCAAATGTGTCTCCATATCTAAAAAAATCCTAAACTTAGGACACAAGGAAGGTTGATATATAATAAAGTACCTAAATACTTACCATGTGAACTTAAGCACTAGGAAAGAAAGGAATAGTATAAGGATGAACCTCATCCTAATATGTAAATGAATACATGTCTAGATAAGACAAATAACATATTCAATATAATATCAATTGAAATCAAATTTTACCATTTATAATTTGGTATATTACAATATTATAATTACTTAAAGCGTGTTGTATAAAATGTATATAAATAAAATTAATTGAAATACATATATGCATGTTATAAATCACTCAAATAAAACATGTATATAAATAAAATTGATAATATATTTCAATCTAAAATTGAAAATTACAATTCTTAGATGCTCCCAAAAAAAAAGTATGTAATTTACAACAATATAAAAATTTATGGAAAAAAATGAAGATGCTCCTAGACCCAACTATGCATGAGCATTATTTATATGATATCCCTAATAATTCATTTGATTTTTCACAAAGCACATTTGATGCAAGCTTTTGCACCATCATGTTCACCCTTTCCATGTGCACTTTCAAATAAATTCCAAATGTGTGATATATTATCATATTAATAATATAGAATTTTGATGCACACGCATCTAACCATACAAAAAATTTCTCAATTTTCACACCCCTTCTTTCCAAATCTTCAAAGAACTTCTTGAAACAATGTTATACAAAATGTGTGCCATGCTCTTTGTCATCACTAATATGAAAGTAACATGAACCTTCTTAATGAATCATTGTAGTCATCCAAATCCAATTCATGTGCATGTAGATAACATACATGCACCATAACAGTGACTTTCTTTGAATAATAATAATATGTTTGAATCTCCCTTTTATGGGTAAAAGAGTAATTTTATACAAAGTCAACTATCAATAAAATTGTTCCAAGTGGAAAAGTATCTCTCAACAACTGAAACTCTTGAGCTTTCCACTTAGTAAAAAATACATGTTGTGTGTCTGGTTGTATCAATTTATGAAATTTTTGCATAAATGTTCCAATAGGTAGTTCATCTTCTACATAATCTAACCTTGTGGTTTCTTTCCCAAATTTAGTTTGATACTTTATGTTCATGTGGCTCTTACAATTTACCATATTCATCATGTTAATATATTCATTTCTTAAAGGCAATTTAGCTAAATTTCCACATGTTTCACAAAGTCCTTTTTATGTATTTCATTGGACCTTTTACATCATCATGTATTTTTTTCTCATATAAATTAGATGTTATGAATAGAATTATCCTTTTTGGAGGTACATTTTCAAAACCATCACTTACTTCTATGATATTTCAATACACCTGATAGTAGAGATCAAATTCAATATGGTGAAAACAACAAGTTTCAAAAGCTTTGTTTGGTTTGACATACCATGGCTTTAAAATTTCAAACATTGTTTTCTCAATATTTATATGAGAATTCACATCACAAATTGTAACATATGTCCTATTTTATTATGTCTAACCAATTTTTTATATGCAATTCATACTCATTTGGTCCAATATTATGTTTAAGTGCATCTCTACTATTTGATGAAGACTGAGTATGATCATGCCAAAAATATGAGACCAACTTTCTAACACCATCCTCAATTTTTCCAAAACAAGAAGCCTACACATCAACACCCATATGTCTTTTGTAGTACTATCATCCAAATCATTTCTTCTTTTCACATATCTTGTTAGTTTTTTTCTACTTAAGCCAATTTCACTTGAAAGTGAAGAGATTTGATGCTTTATTGGAATTTTTGGACTTAAAATATAGGTCAACATCACTATTCTTGGCATTCTCTTATCAATTGATTGATATTTTTTAACAATAGAACTCAAACCTTTTGTAACACTTTGAACAATATATTTTTCTAGGCTTCTTTTCCTCTTTTTTAGTGAAATCTACACCCAAAAATTGTAATGGCTCTTTTAGCTCATCATGAGTAACTATACTTGATAATAGTTGGCTTGACCAAGTGTATCATGTTTTTCAAAATACTTCTCAACTATTTCCTTTGAAGTTCTATTAAATGACCTTTTACTAACTACACTAGCTTGTTCAACATACAATTTCAATTTCTCTATATCAATATCAAGTAAATTATCCATATTTATATAAGAAATTTTTCTCTTAACCTCTTTAATTAGGTTCATATTATACATACATATATGTAGAAGGGATCAATACATAACCCTCTTGGGCCTCCTCCCCACCATCAACAATGTTCAGTTGAGGCCCCTTTTCTCCAATATCTACATTAGGCTCAGATTGTACTCCACTTTCTATATGTTGAGACCCTACATGTATAAAAGAGAGAAGACTTTAGAACATGTATTTATACAACCTAGATGGATCATATATAAACTCATTTTTAAAAAGCATGTAACTATCATTAACAAATATTTATAAAATGACTAGTACTTGAAGTGCTCTACAATGTGGAATATATATGGATTTCAACCAAATTTTAAGGCCATAAAAGGTCATTTAAAGCCTCAAAACTCAATCTAAATTTTTTTCTAGGATTTCAAAAACTTAAATAATTAATATCTTCAATTCCAAAGCTAATCTTGACTCAAAACTCACCCACAATTTATAATTTACCATTCTAGAGCTTTGGGGAAATTTTCAAGTCCCTGTGTGCTCATATGCAAACTTACTAAATATATAAACCTTACTAGTTTTAGCCCTCTTTTAAAAACTTGAAAGTTATATCTATTCTCTAGGACTTTAAAGGAACCAAGGTTCATGAATATTCACCAAAGTAAACATAAATTCAAAAAAAATGGGTGATACAAGATTACCCTTATAAGTCCTAGATGCTCGTGCATCATATATACTTACATTGATTGATCTAGTTATCTTAAGAATTATTATTTCTTGATCTATTATTTTCATATCTAGCTATCTTGGGAATTATTGTTTTAGGATCCAAGTTATTGTCATGTCCTATGTAGTTTTAGACTACTTTATTGTCCCTATATTTTTGTCATGTCTTTATTGATCCTATCTCATTTACTATTCAATTTAACATTTATACATAGTGTTGTGTCTAAGAGAATTTACATATGAATATTGTATATGTTTATATCTTACATGTACCATCTTACATATGATCATGTATTTCCATATCTACTTTATATAACATCTACATCTTGATCTTACATTATCATACCTTCATTTCAGAGTCATTTATTAATCATTGTTATAAAACCTCTTGATCCTACCTTGGAAATTTATATATTTGGGGAAACCATATTATTACACAAGTTTTCTACTTGAGCTATCATTCATCTATGCTTTATATTGGGGCATCACACTAGTCCCTCTTGTCTATCTAAGCTTACATTGTCATATAGGTACTTCAATCCTAGTGCTATATCAACATCTATTGATTTATCATATGCATTGACCACATCTTGATCCTACATTAGTAGGCATAACACCTTCCCACTTATCACATTGGAGACTACTATTACATTTTATTATCTAAATGTATGCCCACATCTTATGATTGTACTTACTATATTTGGGGATTCTCCTAACTATAGGGTTTCGTGTCATTGATTTTATTGATCATATTGACATATTAATCCTATTAGTCCTATTGATCCTATGATCTTGTAAATTATGATTTTTTTTCCATTTTGATCCCTATTTACACTTTCAAGAGTGCCCTAGCCATAAAGGGTTTCATCACCACTACCTTGCTCATATTAAGTGTAACATTCTTTCTTTTTAATCTTCTTCCCACCCCCCATGATGATTTATCACAATGTATTCTTTTCACTACATGTGCTTACATTCTTATCACATGTTGTTGGTTTGCTACATGATTATGATTATGATCTTATCACATGTATTTTATTGTCACTATCATGTTTAACTCACAATATATTTATGGTTACTTTCTATGCACTTATATTCATATTGTTGATTTATTAGATAACATAATTTTATTCCAGTTAATTTACCCCCCAAATTCTCTCTTTGGTGGAAATTGATTGTTTGGAGGCATACGTGTTCATTAATGTTTCCATTTTATGTATTTGATATTTCTTGTAAGTCAAAATCTACTCATGGAATCTCTTACTTCCAAACTTGTAAGAATGCATGGGAGAATGTACATAGGAAGAATGACTACTTTGAACACTTATTACTTTGTATGGGCCTAACCTTTGAGTGTCTATTTAATATTTATTTTTTGTACATGCATGTTTGTGAGCTCACTACATATTTAGAGGCGCATAACTCATATAGGATCACACACACCTCAAAGTTAGGAGGAAATTTTAATGGTGAAAAATGTACCTTGATATCTTTTCCCATTTAGTTTTGTGTCTATTTTGGGGTAATTTCTTGATATATTTATATAACTACAAGTGATACACTCTTGTGCAAATTCAAGTCTTCTTACCTAACTTTATTTACATACATGATCTTATTCTTATTTCCCATCATAACACTTATATGTGCATGCAATATAACATATCCACATTATTTATCTTATACATGTTGATCTTTGCTTCAATCCTTAACAATATATTATCCATCAATATCCAAGTTTTTTACCTAATACCATATCAAGTTTATAATTGTAAGGTCTCACATGTGAGAAACTGGCTCACTTAAATTCAAAATTAAAGTAAAAATTTGTGTACCCCTATCTATAGTTTGGTCTCAAGCCAAATTTGTACATGTGTTTTATGATTTGGTATTATATTCATGTATAAAATATATATATTCACATTCATTTAAACAAGCATATCTCTCAATTAGATTACACACACTTTTTGAATTTGAATAGTAATAATTTAAGAGTATACAAATTGAGAATGAATAGTGTTGCACTTGATTTTGATGCTTAAAAAGAGCAACAAAATTGATTTATAAGAAAATTGATTATTGTACTCAATCATGTCATCAAACAATGCCTTGCCTCATGGTTATAGTGGAAGCATGTTATAATAGATCCCTAAAACATTACTAATAAGTTTGTGCAATGAGAGATCAAACAACCCGAGCTTCATAGTTCAAAGGGTAAGATTTAAACATTTGTAGAGATTGATTGTGTAGATATAGAGCATTGAGTTCATAGCTATAAATTAAATATAGCCAAACAAATTCAAAGGGAAAAGTAGAGTAGATATAAATATTCTAATTCCAATATTTATATTCACTTATCTAGGTAATTTATAAGTTTAGGGCACACTGACTCATACATCTTCATCCTATGACACTAACCTTTGGTCGTAGAGTTAAGTGATCCATTCTTTCTATATTTTGTAAATAACTTAATTATACTTTCTTTCATAATTATTTAACTTGGCTATATTCTAAACTATTCCATCTATCTACTCTTAAATGTAGGTTAATTGTGACTTGTGTGATTGTATTTATATTATTAGCCTAGATTAAGCAATAAATGACTATTTATTTTCCTTTTCAATATAATAAGATCTTGGCCTTAAACCAAGCATTTTTCCCAAAGCTCTTGTATTAGAAAAGTAATGTAGTTTGAATTATTGCAAGCTATTAAATACTCCCAAGTTTTGCTTTTTAATAACAACTAGTTTTTAGGTTCCATTATGACTATTTGAATTGTTATTTATCTGAACTTATCTATTTTAGTTAGCCAATATTTATATAATAGGATTAGTGCAACAAGCAATAGAACATGTTTTTCTTAGGTAAATATGTCTTATACAAATGGTGTTAATCAAACATAAAATTTGAAATTCAGAATATTTTGAAGCAATATTATAGTCAAATGATTTTATCTACTTATCTCTTTTTTTTATCCTCTCTTCAATTCTTAGAGATACCTTAATTTTAATTTCATTATTGATGACAAAGATTGAATCATTATTAAGTGAGATTTTCAAAGAGTTTGGTGTGATTAAAGAACCCAAATCAAACTTTTATTATATTAACATTATCTTTATACGAACATATTCAAGTGTGCGAACATTAAAAATCATTTTACAGATACTTGTTCAACTAAATACTATTCCATCTAATATTCATGAATATAAAAATATAAATTTGTTTATTATTATAAATTTATTGACAAGTTATCTTAAAGAGAAACAAATGAATCGAAATGATATTTAGAAAAAAATTATTAAATATGGCATCTTTGATCTAAACCCCTGGAAAGCTGGCACTGCACCTTCGAAGGTTTTCAATCAGTCGAAACTTTATCCCAGGCTTACCACTGGCAATGTCATTGCGGTGGACGTAGAATGAATAACGCGGCACTTTTTCTACTGGCAATGCAATTATGGCAGAGTAGACTGAATAACACTACACAATTTCCACTGGCAATCTCATTATGGCCGACGTAGACTGAATAACACTGCACATTTTCCACGCTCCAATTACAATCACATTATGCCATTCTCATCCACAGTTCAACTCAGTCTCGCAGCATTGTCATATAATGCCATTACAATCATATAATGACATTGTCATCCACAGTTCAACTCAATCTCGCAGCATTATGCAGAGAGGGCCAGTTGAAGGAGGCGCTGCACATTCTGCTTACTACACACAACCCCCCTGAAGACGACTCCACATATATTCACTTATTGCAGAACTGTATTCTCAAGAATGCGCTTTCAAAAGGGAAAAAAGTCCAGTCTTTCATCGCTCAGAGGCGATTTGCCTTTGGTACACGCACAACTTTTCATAATAAGCTTATTTACATGTTTGTCAAGTGCGGAAGTTTGGTAGATGCCCGTAAAGTGTTTGACCACATGAAAAAACGAGACAGAGTCTCATGGAATACGATTATTGCAGCGTACGGAAGACATGGGTATCCTCGTGAGGCAATCAAACTGTTTCACCAAATGCAACAAACAGGTCTCCAACCTGATCAGTTTACAATTGCCAGCGTACTCCCAGCCTGTGGAAAACTGGGAGATTTGGAACAGGGTGTGGATATCCATCACAGCACGAAGGATAGAGGAATTTTGTCAGATGTTAGAGTTGCAAGTGCCTTGGTAGATATGTATGCAAAATGTGGAAGCATAGATATGGCACGTGAACTGTTTGACGGAATGTCTCAAAGAGATGTTTTCTCGTGGACTGCAATGATTGCAGGATATGTACAAAATGGATTTGATGATGCGGCTTTAGAAACTTTCAAGCAAATGCAATTGGCAGGTGTAAAGCCAAATTCTGCAACCTTCGCCAGCATCCTCCCTGCCTGTGCCAAAATGAAAGCTTTGGAACAGGGTATGGATATCCATCAAAGCGTAAAAGAAGGGGGATTTTCATCAGATGTTATAGT
>VDFB02240276.1:0-17051 GCA_007258455.2 Sequoia sempervirens
TAGGGTTTAAGGGTTAAGGGTTAATGGTTAAGGGTAGAGAGTTTAAGGGTAGAGGGGAGACACATAGATGGAGTGAGTGAGAGATAGAGAGATACCTAAGAGAGGGTAGACGGTTTGGGGTTTAGGGGTTTCTTTCTAAATCATAATATAAATTCGATGTTCTTTTATCACTTATCAGATTTAATTGTACAAGTTAATTTTATATATTTATATGAAACTTGTATATCTATGTCATTTCATTTTATTCAACTTATATATAACTTTGTGTGATGCCAGTCTCAATATTTTAACTATTTATATTAATATATAGTAGGCATAAAAATTAGAGGTCAAGAAACAATAAACAATTTTCTGTGGAAGATAAAAGTTTATCTTGCATTTTCATGTATGTTTATAAATTCCAAAGGTCCACCAAATAAAGTGGATGGGAGTAGAGGTGAGTGAACAATTTGCAAAGATTTCTCAAATATGCAACACCATTACAACTTCATAATGGAGTACATTATGACCACATAGCACCCACACATTAAAAATTATAATGTTAAGGCTTAGAACAAAGATTAAGAGGAGCATGAAACACAACACATCACAAATTATTCAATGTGCACATCAAAGATCTCAAAATGGTTACCAATAATGAGCCAACATAGAGGATAATATTAACAAAAAAACATTGGATACCTTTCCTTTATAATTATTATTTTTTCTTTTATTCTTACTTCTTCCTTTTTCTCTTCCAAAGACACAATAAATAAAAATAAAAATAAAATATTTAGAAGAATTCCTACAAATGAATACTCTCGTATCTCTTAAAATGAGACACACACACACACACACATATATATAATTCTAAAATTATAATACAGAAACTTCTTGTTCCATAAACAATTATCAAGGAACACAAAGTTCAAAAAGAGAAAAAATATTTTGTCTCAACTAGCAAATAAAATAATTTATTTGATAAAGTGATATTTTTGAAATTTAAAATGGAGAAGTGAAAAATATCAACAAACCTCCTCATTAATACATGAGGTGGATGGGAAACATTCCCATATTTCTTATGGATCATTTGAACCTGACATGAAAGAAGAAGAGAAAGTGTGTTGACAATCACCTTACCAAATTCAATGTAGGTATGTACCTCTTACTTTTCATTGCATATTCTTATTTTTCTTGCCTTTAAATAGTAATACATGTTGACCTCAAATCCAAATAAGGAAAAAAAAAAAAAATAGAGGCATAAAAATCTAGGAAGAATGTCTAAGCTATGAAGCTTCATTCAAAACATAGTTTTGGTCACAAATTTACACCAAAGAATTGCACATTTTCACCAATCTCCTATTTATAAAATTAGGTGGAGCTAGTGAGAACTATTGTGGTTTTAAATTTTAATTTAGGACTTTATTTTGTATTTTGTTACAAGTGTGTGACTTGAAATCTTTTGGAAGTTTAAGATTTCATTTATAGCTACACATTTTCTTGCAGCAAAATAATTTTACTTGAAATATTTTAATGACATCTCTTGTTATTTCTGAATAATATAAATTCGATGTTCTTTTATCACTTATCAAATTTAATTGTACAAGTTAATTTTATATATATATATATGAAACTTGTATATCTATGTCATTTCTTTTTTTTCAACTTATATATAACTTTGTGTGATGCCAGTCTCAATATTTTAACTATTTATATTAATATATAGTAGGCATAAAAATTAGAGGTCAAGAAACAATAAACAATTTTTTGTGGAAGATAAAAGTTTATCTTGCATTTTCATGTATGTTTACAAATTCCAAAGGTCCACCAAATAAAGTGGATGGGAGTAGAGGTGAGTGAACAATTTGCAAAGATTTCTCAAATATGCAAGACCATTACAACTTCATAATGGAGTACATTATGACCACATAGCACCCACACATTAAAAATTCTAATGTTAAGGCTTAGAACAAAGATTAAGAGGGGCATGAAACACAACACATCACAAATTATTCAATGTGCACATCAAAGATCTCAAAATGGTTATCAATAATGAGCCAACATAGAGGGTAAGATTAACAAAAAAAACATTGGATACCTTTCCTTTATAATTATTATTTTTTCTTTTATTCTTACTTCTTCCTTTTTCTCTTCCAAAGACACAATAAATGAAAATAATAAAAAAATATTTAGAAGAATTCCTACAAATGAATACTCTCATATCTCTTAAAATGACACACACACACACACACACACACATATATATATAATTCTAAAATTATAATACAGAAACTTCTTGTTCCATAAACAATTATCAAGGAACACAAAGTTCAAAAAGAGAAAAAATATTTAGACTCAACTAGCAAATAAAATAATTTATTTGATAAAGTGATATTTTTTAAATTGAAAATGGAGAAGTGAAAAATATCAACAAACCTCCTCATTAATACATGAGGAGGATGGGAAACATTCCCATATTTCTTATGGATCATTTGAACCTGACATGAAAAAAAGAAGAGAAAGTGTGTTGACAATCACCTTACTCACCCAATGTAGGTATGTATCTCTTTTACTTTTCATTGCATATTCTTATTTTTCTTCACTTTTAAATAGTAATACATGTTGACCCTCAAATCAAAATAGGGAAAAAAACAAAAAATAGAGGCATAAAATCTACCAAGAATGTATAAGCTATGAAGCTTCATTCAAAACATAGTTTTGGTCACAAATTTACACCAAAGAATTGCACATATTCACCAATCTCCTATTTATAAAATTAGGTGGAGCTAGTGAGAACTATTGTGGTCTTAAATTTTAATTTAGGACTGATTTTGTATTTTGTTACAAATGTGTGACTTGAAATCTTTTGGAAGTTTAAGATTTCATTTATAGCTGCACATTTTCTTGCAACAAAATAATTTTACTTTGGAATATTTTTAATGCACATCTCGTTATTTCTGAATCGCAATATAAATTCAATGTCTTTACCACTTATCAGATTTTAATTAAAATAAAAGTTAATTATATATATATATATATATATATATATATATGCATATATATATATATATATATATATATATATATATATATATATATATATATATATATATATGAAACTTGTATATCTATAAGTTTCTCATTTTTTTTTTTAAACTTATATATAACTTTGTGTGATGCCAGTCTCAATATTTTAACTATTTATATTAATATATAGTAGGCATAAAAATTAGAGGTCAAGAAACAATAAACAATTTTATATGGAAGATAAAAGTTTATCTTGCATTTTCATGTATGTTTACAAATTCCAAAGGTCCATCAAATAAAGTGGATGGGAGTAGAGGTGAGTGAACAATTTGCAAAGATTTCTCAAATATGCAAGACCATTACAACTTCATAATGGAGTACATTATGACCACATAGCACCCACACATTAAAAATTCTAATGTTAAGGCTCAGAACAAAGATTAAGAGGGGCATGAAACACAACACATCACAAATTATTCAATGTGCACATCAAAGATCTCAAAATGGTTATCAATAATGAGCCAACATAGAGGGTAAGATTAACAAAAAAAACATTGGATACCTTTCCTTTATAATTATTATTTTTTCTTTTATTCTTACTTCTTCCTTTTTCTTATTTTTCAATGTAGGTGGCTGCACTCTTACTTCCTTTTCATATATTGTATACATTCTTTATTTTTCTTCCCTCTCTTTAAATAGTAAATACATGTTGACCTCTAAATCAAAATATTAGGGGAAAAAATAATAAAAATAGATGCATAAAAATCTACTAAGAATGTCTAAGCTATGAAGCTTCATTCAAAACATGTTTTGGTCATATATTCTACACCAAAGAATTGCACATATTTGCCAATCTCCTATTTATAAAATTAGGTGGAGCTAGTGGGAACTATTGTGGTCTTAAATTTTAATTTAGGACTTGGTTTTGTATTTTGTTACAAATGTGTGACTTGAAATCTTTTGGAAGTTTAAGATTTCATTTATAGCTGCACATTTTCTTGCAGCAAAATAATTTTACTCGGAATATTTTAATGACATCTCTTGTTATTTCTGAATCATAATATAAATTCGATGTTCTTTTATCACTTATCAGATTTAATTGTACAAGTTAATTATATATATATATGAAACTTCCTGTATCTATTATTTTTTTTCAACTATATATCTTTGTGTGATGCTACCAAGATTTTAAGAACTATTTGCATTAATATATAATAGGTGCATAAAAATTAGAGGTCGAAACAATAAAACAATTTCTGCAGATAAAGTTTATCTTGCATTATGTATGTTTACAAATTCCAAAGGTCCAAACACAAATGGATGGGAGTAGATGGAGTAAATAATTTTCACAGATTTCAAATATGCAAGACCATTACAACTTCATAATGGAGTACATTATGACCACATAGCAATCTACACATTAAAAATTTAATGTTAAGGCTTAGAACAAAGATTAAGAGGGGCATGAAACACAACACATCACAAATTATTCAATGTGCACATCAAAGATCTCAAAATGGTTATCAATAATGAGCCAACATAGAGGGTAAGATTAACAAAAAAACATTGGATACCTTTCCTTTATAATTATTAAGTTTTCTTTTATTCTTACTTCTTCCTTTTTCTCTTCCAATAACACATTAAATCAAAATAAAAATAAAATATTTAGAAGAATTCCTACAAATGAATACTCTCATATCTCTTAAAATGAGACACACACACATATATATATATATATAATTCTAAAATTATAATACAGAAACTTCTTGTTCCATAAACAATTATCAAGGAACACAAAGTTCAAAAAGAGAAAAAATATTTGTACATCCACAATGCACAATGACTTAAAACCTTAGGATTTCCTTGTTACATAACCTTTTTTGAAAAGTATTCTTCGTTTCTCACAATCGCAAAGCTCCATACATTGGAGTAGAAACAAGAAAAAAATATTTAACATGCAAAAGCAATGGTTCCAACAAATCGCAGAAACCAGTCTTAGTTATGCTCATCCTCCTATAGCCGCTGATATTGCTGTAGTAAAAACAATTCTGCATAAAATAACAAGTAGTTCTGTAAACCTAAGAGAACTCTTTCTCACGTTACTTTCTACAGTGTCCTGCAACTGCTGATATAGCTGTAGTAAAACAATTCTGCATATAATAACATGTAGTTCTGCAAACCACAGAGAACTCTTTCTCACGTTACTTTCTCCACTGTCCAGATTTGATACCAGATGAAGGAATAGGGCAGTAAAACACATCAATGTAGATGATATGAATATAAAATATTTGAAGCGTGTTGCATATAATGAGCGGAGAACGAACTTATTATATAAAAAATTAACGATAAACTGATTTAAAATTATATGCAAGCAAAAGAGTACTATATTCTAGCAATATATATAATCTAAACTTAACAATACATACAAACGTACAGTGGATGTTGTTCTTCCAGCTATATTTCAGCAATCTACTCTCCAGTCATCTTCTCTTAATGATATGAAACAGATCCAGACAATTGATAAGTTATACAAGCATTACTGTTCTAATTTCCATTGAAACTAACAATCTACTCTATTTTCATTTTTTCTTAATTTCCTATTTTAGATCACTATTGGGACCCAATAGCAAATAAAACAATCTATTGGATAAGAATGATATTTGTGTACTTGGAAATGGAGTGGAGAAGAATATGCCAACTCCACATTATCAGATGAGGAGGATAGGAAACATGCCCAGATCTCTTAGAGATCACCTTAGAATGCAGTTTTATTTGTTTTATTCTTCATTTATAACTACATTCTCAGATGATCCCCAATAGATCTGGTCATGTTTCCCTTACCAGAAATAATGGGGAGGTTTCCCTTACCAGAAATAATGGGGAGGCTGCTTAACATTCTCCACTCCTCAATTTTCAACTGAACAGATATCGTTTCCATCCAATAAATAGAGGATTAAGGTAATCACAGTCATGATCTCACACTTTCATTATATTTAGAGCATAAGTTCAAAGAAAAAATCACATCTATTAAAAGTACAGTTGTCGAACCATAAGAGATTAATCAACTCTAAAAAAAATAAAAGAGAATAAAAAGTACAGTAGCACAGAAAAATATGGTCTCCAATTAATGCTGAATTTGCTGAGCATTGCTTTGAATAGAATGTCTTCATAATAGCCTACTTTTGTTAACTGTCGCCTTTTTCCTTTGCTGTGAGATTGGAGAATTTTAACACAAAAAATACAAATTAATTACCTAGGTCTGTTAATAGGAGGTATAAAGTACACTTTTTGTTCCTGATCCAACACAACAAAATCTGTTTGGCTTCACCGAGTCTGGTATCTCTGTAATTAGAAACTGCAACTGTTAGTAATGTCTTTATCTCTTTTGGGTGCTCTTTCACTGTATTGAGAAAAAGTGTTTATTAGAAAGAAGACTCCTAAAATGAATGGAAAATAATGTCTTAACTCTTTTGGGTGCTCTTTGAGTGCATTAAGAAAAAATGTTAATTAGAAAGAAAACTCCTAAATTGAATGGAAAATAAAACAACTCTTCAAATGACCGGTTATGAAGGTCTGGAGATCTATAAGACTTTTGTTTACCTCTTTCATAAATAAATAGCAGTCCAACAGCAAATAAAACAATTTATTAGCTGAGAATGATATTTGAAAATGAAGGAGTTGAGAATAATAAGATGCCTCCAGGGAGATAGGAAACATGTCCAGATCTCTTAGGGATCATTAAGAAAGCAGGTATATTTGTTTTATTCATTATTTAAAGCGACATTCTCAGATGATCCCTAATAGATCTGGTCATGTTTCCTTTCCTTCTTAGCATTCTCCACTCCACAATTTTCAACCACACAAATATAGTTTCTGTCCAATAAATTCTTATATTTGTTAATTGGATCTCTTAATACTGATTTAAAATAGTGGATTAAGGAAAAAGACACATTCTGTAATAGAAAATCAGTCGTTCACAGAGTGGGAGATCTCACACTTTCATTACATTTAGAGCATGAATCAAAACAGAGAATCACATCTATTAAAAGCACATAAATCAAACCATAAGAAATTAACCAACTCCTAAAAATAAAAGAGATTAAAAAGTTCAACAGTCACTATCATGACTGTAGAAAGAAATGGTCAGCATTGAAAGAAATGGTCTCCAATTCATGTTGAATTTTCTGAGCATTGCTTTGAATAAAATATCTTCAAATGACCGGTTATGAAGGTCTAGAGATCTGTAACACTTGTTTTCTTCTTTCATGAATAAATAGAAATCCAATATCAAATAAAACAATTTATTGGATGAGAATGATATTTGTGTACTTGAAAATGGAGTAGGGAAGGATAAGCGGCCTCCAGGACAATAGGAAGCATGCCCAGATCTGTAAGAGAGCATCTCAGAGTGCAGGTATATTTGTTTTATTCTCGAATTATAGCTACATTCTCAGATGATCTCTTATAGATCTGATCATGTTCCCTTAACTCCTTATACTTATTCAAGGAATCTTCTTAACATTCTCTACTCCATAATTTTCAACTGCACAAATATCGTTTCTATTTCCAATAAATAGAGGCTTAACGAAAAACAAACCCTTTTCTGTAATAGAAAATCATAGTCGTTCACACAGTGGGAGATCTCACACTTTCATTACATCTAGAGCATAAATCCAAACAGAGAATCACATTTATTAAATGTACAGTAGTTAAACTATATGAGCTTAACCATTCTAAAAAAATAAAAGAGAATTACATAAATCATTTACTATTTTGGCTGTAGAAAGAAATGGTCAGCGTAGAAAGAAATGGTCTCCAATTAATGCTGAATTTGCTGAGCATTGCTTTGAATAGAATGTCTTCACAATTTAACCTAATTTTGTCATGTGTCACCTTTTCCTTTCTTTTCTTTGAGATTGAAGAATTAGAACAGGAAAAAATACAAATAAATTACATAAATCAATTAATAGAAGGTATGAAGTATACTTTTTGTTTCTGATCCAACCTAATAATCTATTTGGCTTTGCCAAATCTGATATCTCTGTAATTAGGAACTTACAGCCGTTAGTAATGTTTTATCTCTTTTGGGTGCTCTTTCACTGCATTGAGAATAAATGTTAATTGAGAGAAGACTCTAAATTTAATAGATAATAAACCAGTAATTCGTAAATAACTCTTCGAATGACCAGTTATGAAGGTCTACAGATCTGTAAGACTTTTATTTCTTTCATTCATGAATAAATTTTGAATTTGTTCTTTTTCAAATAAAATATCTTTTATTAAAACAATAAAGACATCTTTGTAGAGTAGGGTAAAATCAAGGTTAAGGTATGAATCAACAAAACTCAAATCTTAAGGCCCTAAACCAACAATGAAGCACAAATGAATATACAATTTCAAAACATAAAGCAATATTACCAATATCTCTGTCATGGTTGAATCACGTTCATTGCTCTTCTCCAATTTGTTTTGTATGCTGGATTGCCCTCGGATTTGAGTATGCAACAATAGCCTAGTGATAATGACAGCAAAATGATGAAGAAAGTAGTTGTCTCCTAGAATGTAAATGAATAAATTATCTAGATTGGACTGAAATGACAATGATAGGCCCTTTTTATAGAAAACTAAATTTGAATGAAGGGCTAGGATTAAAAGCCAATAAGATGTGACAATCAATGGTTGAGAATGAAAGTTGTAGTATTAAATAGGGTTAGGGATAAATTAGGGCAAAGATAAGAATGAATGGTTGAGATTGAATTATAAAAAAATTCAATCAAGGGTGAAAATTAAATGACACGTGAAGAGAGGGGACTGGATAAAGAGGCACAAAAAAGAATTGCTGCAGAAATCAAATAATTATAAAATTATTTAACTTAAGAGGGAAAGTGAATAACTAAATAATTAAAACAATTATTTAATTATAAAAGAAGAGGGAGAGTTGACTTTTTAATTAAATAATGATTTAATTTAAAAGTGGGAGAAAATGACAAATTAGTAAGTCATTTAATTTATGGAAGAAGAGGATAATGAATAATTAAATAATTTAAATAATTATTTAATTAAAGTAGAAAATGATAGTAATTAATTAAATAAAATTTATTTAATTATAGAAGAAAGGGGACATTAGTGACGTAACTAAATAAATGAAGTTTTTTTAATTAATAAAAAAGAAGAATAAAAGTAAAGAAATTAATTAATTAAATTATTTAAATTATTTAATTAATATAAGAATTGTTATCTTAGAAAATAATCAAATAATTAAGATTATTTAATTATTAGGGAAGAAAGGAGTTTGATGAAGAAAAATAGTGTTTTCAAGGGAAGGACAATTTTTTAGTGTCTACATTTTGCCCCTCCTTGATACAACGAGTTTATTGCATTATGTCAAACAAATTTAGTTCAATGCATACCCTAGTGTGCTAACAAAAGAGACAGGGTAGACCTATGCCCCCTCGGAATTTTTTTATAGATTTTCAAAAAAATTCAAAAAAATTAAAAATTATTCCAATAAGTTCACTTCATAGTAGATAATGCGTTTATGACAAAAGGGTCAACTTCTAGGACCTTCGGGATCACCAAACTAGGTATTACGACCCCTCATTGAATGCACCTAGTAAAAACCCTAACCCTAGGGTGTTATAAATAGAAATTGAGAGGTAATTTTGCTCATTTACACATTTTAACCTTGGTGATTTGAGAGATCTAAAAGTGACTTATAAAGCCACTATCAGGATGTCACCCATTCCACACGATGCTCGCTGTGAATTCTGAGTTACGACCTTCCAATGGCCAGAGGGCTCTGAGGACCCGGTAAGTACACCTTGCCCACTTTGTGATTTTGTCATTTTGTGTAGAATTAGGGCTCTGAATGTAAGCAAACAATGTGGTGAATGCATTTGCTACATGTGGGGTGGTTCCTTGCATTCACATGGTGTAACACAACTATGGATTATGGTTTTGTGATAACAGTTCCCGATTTGTAGAAATGTACCAGTCATTTCTTACATATTTATCCATTGGGTGAGAATGATCGATGCATATGTGACATGTCTGGTCGCTTGACATTGTAGAAATTGTTGCATGCAAGTGTTGCAGGTTAACCATAAATGACCCAAATGACGCATATGCCTAGGCATGTGATGCAAATGTAACTATGCAACACATGTGAAATATGTGACACATTTTCCCTATGAGACATGTTTTAGAAGTGTGACATAATTACTTGATTTAAGTTTTTCTCTAGTTTAGGATGAAATTTATTTTGCAATTGAGGTCCAATAGGTTTGACTAATATTTTTTTATTGATGCAATGTCTTTTGCTTATGACCATAGGTTAGATATGACCCAATTTACACTAGAGAGAGTCAATTGTTTACATTCAGGTTGTGAGAGCAATTAACTGCTGCTAAGAATTGCCAACTCATTTCTCTAGGTTTATACTATGAGACCTTCATGCCCACCATTAGGGAAAATAGGGGACTACTAACTGTGCTCACTGAGAGATGGCATTCTGAGATGAGCCCCTTCCACTTTTCGACAGGGGAGGCAATACTGACACTCACAGACATCTATTAGATTTTGAGACTTCCTATCCATTGAGCACGGGTGACATATGATCCAAAGCGCGGGTACTGTGTTATTAAGGACCAGTATGAGCATGAGGACATCATGGAGATATGTATTGAAGAGTATGAGATCAGATAGGAGGTTCTGGCAGTGAGGTATGACCGATGGAATTGCATATTATGTACACTCAATGCTGTTGGATCGATACTTTGGACCATTGACAACATGGAATTCCAGTTAGATCGGGAGAGATTCTTGTGGGTATGATGGCTAGGGGGACAGTTTATGCATGGCGCCTTATTTTCTAGCCCTAGGATACTTTCAACTACATAACATCACCTACAGAGGAGTTCAGTCGATTGGTTGGGGTACTACTCTTCTCATGATATGGGATTAGGAGCACATCGATATGTTCTGTCCACCAGTGGGGAGACAGTTTGGCGATGCCATGCCTTATCTCTATGTGTATGGTGGGATAGTGACACAGACCTATGTCATAGATGTGGGATATTGGTGCAATGCCATTGACCTGCTTGCTAGTTTCATATGGAGGCCTTACAGAGATTTCCAGCCATGGGAAGATGAGGATGATCACTTGCCATGGTACTGACAACTTAGGCACTTGATTCGATGGATAGTCCAATATCAACATATCATAGAGATGTACCTACTAGAGAAGGTGTGTAGACAATTTGGTGAGTGTCGGGGTGTTCCTGTTGGAACTCAGAGTGTGTGTGGTCATTGTGTGAGATATAACCATGGGGCTAGATGATACCTATGGTGACAACTAAGAAGAGCATAGATGCATTACAACTTGTGTAGGGGGGTTGGAGAGATGGGGATGTAGATACGGGTACCACGCCCAACTATGATGCATTTTGGACCACACATAGGCCTAGTCCATTGACAAATTCATACCAGTCGGTGCTAGTAGAGGTTCAAAGTAAGGGCTCAGAAGGCTAGTTTAGAGGGTGTGAATGGAGGGGAGATGGAGATTGAGGAGACAGAGGGAGGGCTGATGAAGGTAGGGATGGATAAGGAGGTAGAGGATGTTGAGCCTGATAAAGGAGGGTGAGGAGATAGAGAGCGATGTGACACCTATCACAAATTAGGGAGGAGCTAGAGCATGAGGAGGAGATAGAGGATGAGGAGTGAGTAGATGATGGACCTCTTCCAGATGTCAGACAATGGGAGGTGCTCATGGGGGAGGTAGAGAAGGAGACGGAGGAGGAGCGAGAGGAGGAGATGGGAGAGGTGGAGTGGGTCCTCTAAGAGAGAATTGTGATGGGGGAGGAGCATGGAGAGGGTTTGGAGGATGTGTCAATCAAGGACAAAGATGGATCCATAGATCATAGGATAGTAAACCTGCAGGAACAACTCGACATGGTGACTGCTAGGATACGAGCCTTAGAGGTAAAGGTGGAAACCCTAAGGGAAGAGAGGGATGCAACAATCATTGGTCACACACATGGCTACTTTTAGTGGGTCGACCACAGACATGGATTGGGAGCTTTGAAGATTTGGTAGGGGTTAGAAGTTCTATAGGGATTTTTATGAGGCAGTAGTACCACTTGAGAAGAGGGAGTCAAGCTTCATAAAGGTTATGGGTACGTATTAGAGCCAATCAAACTCTAGACGGTCTCATAGTAGTGGGGGTGTTTCTAGGCTGAGACAAAATTCTCCTTATGAGTGTCACCCATCAGAGCATAGGTCATTAGGGTCTCCACTGTGAAAGGATAGATAGGATTTTCTGCCATCACCTTCATGGGATAGTGGGAGCTCTATGTAGAGCACATTTTTATATTGTATTGGCACTTATATTTTTTGACTGAGCCTATAAGCTTTATTTTTGGGATACATCTCGACAAGTTGTACTACGATAATTTTTGAGATATGCATGTGATACATGATTTTGGCGGAAAGTATATGATACATGCTCTTATTTTATGTATTTATGATGTCATATGATGGATGATTATTCCTTATGATGTCTATCCATTTTATATGATTATGCACTATGGATGACTAATGTATGTTTTATGCTTATACATGATTCCTAGATGTTGGATGAATGAATTTAATTTTATGATGTTATGGATGTATCATCATTATGAAGCAAATATGAATGTGAACTATGACTATGATGTGATGATTATGGATGCCTTGTATATTCCCTATGTATGCTTAATGGGTTGTGGATGCAAAATGATATGATACAATTATGCACTACCTATGTATATGCAATGTGATGTTTATTATGAGTTGTGAATGTGATATTATATATGATTTCCTTCTATATGATGCAAATACAATGTATATGCAATGTGATGTATGATGATGGATTATGATTATGAAATGATGTGGATATAATGACATGCTAAATATGATGCATTATGTAATGCATGATCACTTATGGGTCTGTATATGGAATGATTATGTATTAAATTGTAATGCTTTATATAGATGCAGGATGACATGATATGATGATGATGTTGGATGAATATATGAAATTCATATATGCAATCTATGTTTTTTGTATTTTATAATACAATATGGATGACCTAATGTTTATGATGATTCCTATATACTTCTAATATGATTATATATGTAGTATATTTTTGTGTGTCATAGGACGCCATCAAGATGTGGATAGAAGCAATGTTAGCATGGGGAATATGGATGTTAGCATGGAGTGAATAGAGACAAATTTCAATATTAATATTTTGTTGTGCTTAGCTTTTAATTTAATCATCATTGGGCATTAAAACATGACAAATGGACAATAAACACCATGGTATAACGTAAACCAAGGCGTGAAAAGCTATCCACTTGCAAAAAATAGAAAATCAACAGACAAGGAATGTGTAGAATCATTCTAAGGGTGAAGGTTCCCTAGTCTTTTTTCCAAGACAATCCACAAGCAATAATCAAAAGAAAACTAGGTCATGAGACATCATCACTCCTCTAAATCCTTTGCAGGACATCCTTGAGGTGGCTATAGTAACATGACCAAAAGAAAATCAATAAAAGATAAGATAACCAATAAAGTCAACAACCATTCAAATTGTTTTCTAGTGTTTGTTTGTTGATAATGGTTTGAATGACCAATTGATTGGCAAGTTTATTGATTGAAAATGCTTGGTTTTAGGGGAAGAAACATGCCATATAAAACATAAATCCTGGTTGCCATCATTTAACCACTTCTATAAGGAAAATGATAGAATTAATGAATTGACAATGTCTGGTTTCAGAAAGGGCACATTTTGTATAAGACAAATAATTGACCAATTAAATGTCTGATGTTGATTTGACATTTGAATTGATTAGAAAATTGACCGACTTGGCTTGAAGACTTGTTGGATAGTTTTTCTTGTTGATTTGTGAATTTTTTGAGACTCAAGTGATTGTTTACATTTCATGACAATGTATGAATTATTATGGGTGACATGGATGATGACAAACTCAACAAAGCCTAATTTTGAATGGGTATGAAAGGAAAAAATATGCATAATGTCAATCATTCCAAGTTATGGGAAGGACAAAAAAGCATTATTATAGATGACGTGAAAAGTGTGAAGTTGAATTTGTTATGAGTGGCATTGTGGAAAACCTAGATTGAATGATGGTGGATGATAGAGTGAGGTTTGACTA
Source organism: Sequoia sempervirens (assembly GCA_007258455.2). Classification (NCBI taxonomy): domain Eukaryota; kingdom Viridiplantae; phylum Streptophyta; class Pinopsida; order Cupressales; family Cupressaceae; genus Sequoia; species Sequoia sempervirens. The sequence continues at coordinate 14,224 of VDFB02240276.1, forward strand.
CACATGGTGTCTAGTTGCTAGATTTTCACCATGGTACTTATCCAAAATGCCACCAAAGTGGTTTTCACTAATAGATGAATTATTTATCTTTACTATTTTCTTTATTTTTTGAGTTTTTTGGTGTCACCAAGGTTCCTATTTTCCAAGTTTTCATTAGGGTGATGAATTATTGATGTTTTTATTTTTTTTTGTATTTCTTTAGGTTTTAGACATGGATCTTTGATGCTAGGTGTAGAGTTTGTGCAAGTGAAAATTGTTGATAGGCTCTGAAGATGGTTCCCCTTTAGGAGTTGAAAGCTGATAAGCTCCTGATCTGTAGACTATTGTGACAATGTACGAACCCAACCAATTAGGATCAAAATTTCTTGGCTTCTTTCACTCTCCTTGATTCTTAGGATTTTCCATTAAAACTAGGTCACCAATGTGAAAGTTTCAAACCAAAACCTTCTTGTTATAGTTGTGATGAAGACGATTTTGATAAGCTTGCAAATGTACCAATATATTTTTTTTTCTCGTCTAACAATTCCAACTCATGTAGTTTGGATACATGATATTCTTCATCATCAATATGACCTTGCATGGATACCCTCAAGGAAGGCAACTCAACCTGGATAGGAAGGATGGCCTTAGAACCAAAGACTATGGAATATGGTGTGGCTCCTGTGGGAGTGTGGATGCTAGTGCAGTAATCCCATAAGGCGGGATTGGGCTGAAGGTTCCAATCATGACCAGTGTCATTGATAGTCTTTTTTAGGATTTTGACAATGGTTTTGATAGATGTCTGGGCTTGAATGTTACCTTATGGGTAGTATGGGGTGATGAAGTGATGCTAGATATGGAATTTTTTGTATAGTTGGCAAAAATATTTGTTCTTAAAAGGATGACCATTGTCAATGATGATGGACTATGGGACACCATACCAAAAAATGATGTAATTAAGGATAAACTTAGATATTTGCTTACTAGTAATGTATGTCATGGGAATAGCTTCAATCCATTTGGTGAAGTATTTGATCATAGTGATGATGAATTTTTGGCCATTAGATGAGGTGGGATGGATTTTACCTATGAGGTAGAGTCCCCATTGGGTGAAGGAACATGGCGATGTGAATAACTATAGCTCTTGAGTTGGTGCATGTATGAGGTCTCCATGAATTTGACACTATCGACATTTCTTGACAAAGTGATATGCATCACGTTCCATTGTGGGCCAGTAGTATCTTGAATGCATGATCTTCTTGGCTAGGGTCAAACCAATAGAGTGATCTCCACATATACCTTTTTGTACCTCTTTTAAGGTCATTTGTGCTTCATCGGTATTGAGACATCATAGGAGGGTGTTGCCTAGGCTTTGAAAATAAAGAGTTATTGAAATGGGAGAGAAAAAATGAGATTTCTCTTGAATAAAAATTCAGTCATTCACATTGCACTAAAAAACTATTACATTGTATTGGCTTTATAAATCCATTCAACCTATTAACTACCCAAAACCACCCAACAACTAATCTCTACTAACTAAAGTGATTATTGTATAATTACTTATATTATTAGTTGATAGGATACTATACATGGGGGAACCCCAACGACATCTCCAGCAGTCAGACGCTGATGGGAACCCCACGAAATTTCTTCAGCTAAAAATTCTCTCTGCCGACACTATTTAGCCCGTCCATCTCGTCAGCTCTTGAACTAAGGATGAAACGGTGTCAAGTACGAAATGGCCTATCCATGGGTGACCCATGTCCTCCCTTCCATGCACAACACCATCATATTCTCCAAAGCTGTAAGCTCCAGCAGACCTGTGCCAAAACCCTCCTGAACCTACCTAGGAATCCCCCGTGCATGACTCTAGAAATGAAGATACAGGAAAGCGGATCCATTTATGGGATTTTGGGTCAAAGCCAAAGGCCTAGTTATTCTTCAAGAATATGTTTTTTGGCCATAGAGGAAAAACCATGGCTTTTTATGATCTCTGAGGCATTCTCCAAAGGAAGGTTTAGTCGCAATGGCATAGCAGTTCTTGTAGATTGTGTAGTAGCTGATTATGGATGATATAGGTAGGCAAGAGAGTATAAACTCTGTTATATCTAGATTCAGGCAGCTCCAGTCCTCGTGCTTTGTGCATTTGGGTTGTGAGAAAACTATGTCCATTGAAAAATCTGAGAGTGCCCCAATGGAATGTGGGATGATTAAGTATGTGGGTTGGGTATAGAAATGGTAGAAAATGGGTGGACTGAGCGCATACAGATTTAAGTTGAATAGACAGAGCCCTTTTGAAGATTTCCAAATGCAAAGAAAGGGGAAAATTTTGAATATAGTATGAAACTTGTGGGGTCACTTTATGTAAGCTTCTATGAAAGTCATGCAAGAAGCATGACTGAAATAGGTATATGGGTTGGGTGTAGAATTGGCTAAAACCGAGGAATTGAGCACATGAGCCCGATCAAAATTTGGTGGAATAAAAATTCAAATTATAGATGCTAAAACTATATTGTCTATGTAAAATTCCCCGTTGAATTTCATATGGATCACAAAAACAATACGAATGAAAATTGTCCCACACAATGCATGAGAATATTTCCATGCCCTCATCTTTTGTTTGAATAGATACATTCTGCCAATTTTCTTTCTAACCAATACGTCTCTTCCATTGTTGAATTTCATAACTTTTTTGGCTGCCAAACCCTGTATAAATATTAAAACCACTGACTTAAAATAAACATAAAAAATAAAATAGGCTTATGTAAACCAAGCTAATTCCAAAAAAAGAATAACCAAAAAACTAAACAAGACCTTCAACTGAGGTGTAATAAGCTTGCCGTGATACA
>VDFB02240277.1:0-12042 GCA_007258455.2 Sequoia sempervirens
AGATGTTGTTTTTATGATTATAAGTTTACATTTAAAAAAATATTTATTTATATGATGATTAACTAATTAATAGCCAAATTTTAATGTTGATTCAACTTCTGCATATCCTTTGCTTTTGTTCCTAATGTGATCCAAATTAAGAAAAACATAATTAAAATGAAAATTGGAAATCCCCATATATTAGAATTTCAATTTATGATTAGTTATTAATATTTTTATTTCTTAAATTTTTTATTGTTGGGTTAATCAATAATCAAAGAAAACAACTCAAGGTTAAAAGAACAAGAATTGTAAATTTTGTGTATTCCTTTTTTTTTGTGCTTCATGTGACCTAAAGTAAGAAAAACAAAAGGAAAATCCTTGTGTCTTGGGCCCTTGAATTATGTTTACATAGTTAATTTAAATCATGGATTTCATTTCTTGTACTATTACTATGATTTCATAAACTATAAGTCTTGATGAAGAGCTAGGGAATCCAAACATTGCAATTAAACTTGAAAATGTACATATTGGGGTGGGGTTGGCAAAGGAGGTGTGTGAGGAAGCTAGTTCTATTAGGAGTACTTCTAATTCGATTTTTTTTGAGGTTGGAGGACAACCTTGCATGTAGGAAAAGTTATGGCTAATCCAATGGAAATATATATATATATATACTTTCAATGGCAAGTTTGAGTTGTGAAAGTGTTGTTATAGAGTGCTATGTCTGAAGCAAAGTAGAGGCACAACAAATGCATAAAGAATATTATCTTATATTCATTGATGTTGTGTGAATGTACAAAAATATATAAAGGCAATGGTAGGAAACATAGTCCTATGATTAGGCAGTGACTAATGCAAACACATATTTTTCCAAAGGCGCTTTGGAGTACAACCAAACTAAGCCTAATGATATGAGTTGGTAAATTAGTAGTAGACAAGGCTTATATGGTAGAATAGTTTACAAAATGTATAGTGATGTGTATTTATACAATAGGATATCAACTAAGCCTTGCATAATATGTTGATAAGTGTTATGCGTGTATGATACACTTCCTATGTGGCCTAAGTTGTGCTAGGTGGTGGATCCTTATGGTGACAAGTGGTTGGTAATACCATTTGGATTAGATCTAGTTAGATCTTGGACACTTATGGAGACAAACTGATTTTGTTGGTGCAAATACATGTGTAGGTCATACACAATGCAAAAGTATTACAAGAGTTGGCAATGTTGTTGTTGAAGCTAAAGTGCTAACTCCTTAAAGAAGTGGATATCACTTAATAGTGTGCATGTTGTTGCTCTACATTTTCTTACATAGATCTTCTTGGAAACAAATCTTGCATAGAGTGCATGAAGCCATTTATTTGGATTCTCAACCATATGCAAAATATTTTGGCACATTATTGTGTGCAAAAGAGAATAATGTGGCATGAGAAGATTTTAGTAGAGTCAATGTACAAGAGTGCAAGTTATCTGGATTTACCCATAGATCATTTTCCATTTCTTGTAAAACGATGGCCTCCATTGCATTTGGTGCACACATGAAGAACTTAGTTGACATTGATCAAAAAAACCATTGCCCATGTTGAATTGTTGAGTGGTTGTATCTAGATCATTTCACCCTTACTTGTATAGTAGCATCTTCATTACACTAGACAAACTTGGGGGTGTTAGTGCATAAAGTGGGATTGGTTGTGTGTGGAGTGTGAATTGATGATGTGGGTGCCTACTGATAACTTTTAGATTTAAAGTAGGAAGATTTTATGAATTTCAAGAACTAGTAAAGACCTAAAGTAGTTGTAGTCTACCTAGGAATCAATGAAGGTTTGGAATGAATTGGCGTAATTGACATTTGGACTAATGATCCTAATTGTACATGCTTGTAGAAGATGGGGAGAGCTTGCTCTTGTACTCTAGCATTGAAAAGGAGAGGGTTTCATTGAACTTGTGCATTCTTTGTTGAAGGAAGATTGTCTCTATATGCAAGAGTTGGAACATACGACATTGTATAGTGTTGGAATTATTGACAATTTCCTTAAGTGGCTTGTTGTGTAGAATGCTAAAGTTGTATTGTGCAAGATTGCTCTAGGCATTGCTAAAAAATACTTTAATCTGGTTGTTGTGCATTGCAAGGTGAGTTTGGTGTAGTTAGACTAAGATCTTAGCCATCAGAGTGAAGCTGCAAAGGTTCCATGTGCTTGTAGTCTTTGTAAAGGTGTAAACTATATGTATTATATATTGTTGTTTTGCTACAAGTTTGGAGTTGTAGAAGCTACTTCATGCACATGTACTTTAGGAATGGTTCGTTGTTCTTGTGTAGATTGGTAGGGACATTGTAGTTTACGCAGCTCACCTATAGAAGGTGTTATTTCATTGAAATGTTCAAAGGTGTGACTTGTTTAGTTTGAATTCATTTGTTATTCCAGTCAATCTTGCAACTAGTTAATGGTTGGCTTGGTGGTGATCGTGAGGTCTAAGATGGTATACTTCATTTGGGTTCTATCTAGCTTGCAATTAGAAATTATGTTTGAATTGTTGTTTTATACCACTATTTAGAATTTAGGATTCTATAAGAGTCATTGATGTGATTTTTTGTAGCGCACCAATCAATGAGGAAGAACAAAATGATGCGAAGGCTATTCTATTTTCTCTTGATCAAAGTATTCCATGCGCTAGATTGCGAGAAAGATTCGCATGTTCAACTCAAAGACACTTAGAATACCCTCAGTTGGTTTGATGTGAATTGTTGTGTTCTTACGAGGGGACTTACACAATTGTTCAAGATTCTTGCAGTTAACAATAGATAGATGATTTGAAGGGGATTTTGCGTGTATGATTTGGCAATAAGTTTGTTTTCCTAAAGCTAACCAGAAATATGTGGAAAGTAAATGAGCGTAGGGTCTAAGAGACTTATATTCTATTCTAAATGCAGGATATGCGGAGCTCAATTTTGGCAGACTTCAACCGAATTTCACTTAGCCTCACGTCGGACAACTTCAGCAAAATTAGTGCAATCTTCAAAGGGATAGCAAAAGATGTTCAAATTACAATTTAGCATACATACACCATCAAAACGACGCATATAAGTATACAAATCACAATCGAAGTTAAACTCAAGATGATCTCCAGTGGACCACGCAAGGCGAACTTATCATCAATAAGCTGCTAGTGGTATGGAATGAAATGAAGCTACCTCAATAAAACACCACATATCAACGTAAACTACTTGCATTAAATGAAAATTATGCTACTTGGATCCGAAAGGAAGAAGAGACCTTGCTAGCTATCCATGACAAAGACGAATTCCACCATCAATGAAAAGATCTATTATCATGAAAGTGTTACACAACAATCTCCACAAAAGTTTTCAAAGGGAAAACTTTCTTTCTTCTCCACACTATACTAAGCAAAATGTCTACTATGCTCTACTCTCTAGTCTCCAATCTCTAGCTCTAATGCTAATGTCTAGCTATCTCTTTGTGTCACAGATGGGGAATCCCCTTTTATAGATAAGCGGGTAAAAGAAAAGCGGCTAGGGTTACAATCAATAGAATGGCTAGATTAAGCCACCTCGGCCTAACCCTAAAACTGCCGAATGGGAGTGGTGCAATAAATGAACTAAGATTCCCACTCCCTCCTGTTGGTTTTGAGACCCGCGCAACATAGACCGAAGTTTCCCAAGCGGATACTCTATTCTCTCTCTTGAACAAGTATTGACGTACTGAATTCAAGGTGAGTTCGTACTTTTTTCAACTCCAAGGTTCCTTTAATGCGAATAGACCCAGTTTGGTTGATGTGTATTGCTGTGTTCTTACGAGGGGACTTACACAATTGTTCAGACTTCTTGCAGTTAGCAGCCCGTATATGATTTGAAAGGAATTCTTGCGTGTATGATTTAGCAATGTGGTTCGTTTTCCTAAAACTAATCAGAAATATGCGGAAAGTAAAGAGTATAGGGCCTAAGAAACTTATGTTCTATCCTAAATGCAGGATATGTGGAGCTTCGTTTTAGTAAACTTCAACCAAATCTCACCTAGCCTCACATCGGACAGCTTCAGCAAAATTGGTGCAATCTTCAAAGGGATAGCAAAGGATGTTCAAATTATGATTTAGCATACATACACCATCACAACGACGCGTATAAGCATACAAACCATAACCGAAGTTAAACTCAAGATAATGTCCAGTCAACCACGCAAGGCGCACTTATCATCAACAAGTTGCTAGTGGTATGGAATAAAGTGAAGCTACCTCAATAAAACACCACACATCAAAGTAAACTACTTGCATGAAAATTACGCTACTTGGATACAAAAGGAAGAAGAGACCTTGCTAGCTATTCATGACAAGACGAATTCCACCATCAATGAAAAGATCTATTATCATGAAAAGTGTTACACAACAATCTCCACAAAAGTTTTCAAAGGGAAAACTTTCTTTCTTCTCCACTATGCAAAATGTCTACAATGCTCTACTCTCTAGCTCTAACTCAATTCTGATTCTAATCTCCTGTTCTAATCTCTATTGTCTACTGAATTACAAATGAGGGGACTCCCCCTTTATATAGCTAGCCCAGTCCAAAAGACGGCTAGGGTTACAATCAATAGAGTGGCTGAGGCCATTGCCACCTCATTCTTCCTAAAGCGCGAGAATAGGAGTGGTACATTCGTGAATCAGATTCCCACTCACTCCCAAAAATAGTAAAGGCAATAAATGCCCACAATCAGTCTTCTAGAAGATCCTCGTCCAGCAGTGTGTTCCCGTTCTCCTTCTCTCTAGCTGCAAACTCAACAAATCTACCAAGTACAGCCTCAACTTCCTGAACTGAAATGGGTGGAACACAATCTAGCTGAAACTCTAACACTGTGACTGAGTGCTCATGCCTCGTACAAGATTTCCTCCAAGCAACTAAAGAATCCTGCGTGCTGGATCAAAGTGAGGAGAAAGTAGAAGTATTCACCGAAATCATCTTGTACAAAGGTCTTAACATCTGAAAAGAAAGGCATCAGCCTACCCCTCAAATTATCAACATTAACTTCATCTGGATTCAGCCGCCTAGCAAATATGGCCTCAAAGGTATTCTGAACTCCATCAATAATATTGGCCATAGCTTTATGTACCCTGGCTGAATCCGCCTGTGCCGCGTCGAAGAAACCACGCCCCGTGATCGCTGAAGAATACCATCTCGAGAAATCATATCTGTCATTCTCCTGAATGACACCTCCATCAATCAGCGATTGCAACGGAACATGTCTCAATGGCTCAAGACGCTGAATTACTTTACTCTGATAGATAGAAGCATCGCCCCAAGCATGATCAACTGCCTCCATTCGTGCCAAAATGCTAGAGGCCTGCTGAAAAGCAGAAGCAAGGTCCTCCATAAACTTTTCGGTCTCAGCACGAACTCCTGTGACCCACTTGTCTGCTTCCTGTGCCATTTTTCCTAACTCTACCAAGCCACTGATGGACTCCCTAGGTATCTCCGCTGGAGGCTCTATAACTGGAATATCCTGCCCTCGAGAACGAGACAGCTGCTGCATATATCCGATTAAAGCCCTGTGTTCTCTTTTCAACCTTTTGTATTTTCCTTCCTTCTTGAATAATCTGTCTTTGAGGGCAAGATAGGAGTTATCACACTCTACAATCTGTGCACCAGTGGGGCGTCCCAAATCCAAAGTCGTGACCACATAATTCTCAGGCACTGCTTCATTTCGGTCACAATCAACTTGAGGTACGGCAACGTGAAGAGTACGGGAACCATCCTCTTCAGTGGATATCTTCGAAAATTTTCTTGCCTTCTTCTTCTGTGGAGGTGCACTGATCCTGTTCAAAAATTCCTCCATCTCAACTGCTGGATCAAGCTCCTCACTGGGGCTTCTTCTCATTCTATCCTTGAGCCAATCAGGCACATCGTACTGTATATCGAGGGCTCTTTGTTCGTCAGCTACCAGCCTGGGAACTTGCTCAACTTCTTCATCATTCGAGAATCATGGAGTCCTCAAGAGTGGTGAGTATTGTCCCTAAAACTATATCATCATCGCTAATTCAAAGCTGCTCCTGTTTGGCGAGGGGTCGATGTGGTCCCTCATCATCGCAGTCGGCCTAGCAGTCGTTGACACTCCCCGGCCAACGATTCTCTCGTGGAGGTGATGATTCTCTGCTACTTGCACGATTGATTGCATTTCTCGATCAACAAACAAAGAAACCTCCCACAATACTTGGAGGCGTGTCTCCAATGGTGATACAAGCTGTGACTGCGTGGAGGTTAGGCTGAGCGAGCTCTGTCAAAACTAGCTCCCTTCTTTGAAGTTAGGACCTCGTGTGATGCGACAACTGCCCGGTGGTGGGTGTCCTGTGATCTCCCATCAAATTAGCAAGTCGAAGCAATTGACCTACTCTTCCAGCTTTGTTCACACGCCTATCAACCCATGCTCTAGTGAAAGTCAGGACCGGAATAGAAAGTGTATCTAAATCAGCAATCTCAGGTTCTGACCAATCTGGAGGTGGAAGTGGAGTATCTCTAACTGCTGCATAGTCTGGATGGACAACGTCCATATCCTCGTTTACCTGGTCTAGAACCGGCACAACCTCGCACTCCCTGATCAAAGTAATGGGCAACCGAGAAAACATCCTTTTCCTTACTTCAATCTCATCAGCTGCATCAGCCCAATAATCCTCAATGGTGGCCTTATCTTGCAAGCTCTAGCGATTACCCATTTGATATTATGATGTGGGTCATGAATGTGGCCGGTGTGGTATGAAAGTGATAAAATTGAAGTTCACTTTCAGCCTCTCCTAGTTACTTACTTTTGTGTTAGGGGACACACTTCATCCAGAATTGCCCATGACAATTGAATTCAATCCCTCCTTCTTCTTTTTCTTTTTGAAGATTTTATCATAGGCAAGCAATTGCCTAGATATCTCTAGCATTAAAACTCTATCCGTTGGGTACTTAGGCAGCCTATATGGGTACGATGAAAAACCTTGCAGCCTAATATAAGAAAACCTTGGAAACTGTATAAACCAGCACCCATACCTTTCAATCAACTCTTGGGCTTCCCTCGAGATTCTGTGATGTAACCGCTCCTGAAGCAATCTCGTAATATGCATGGTGAAGGCATCGTTGACACGCTTGTAGTGGGTGGTACTTGCCAAATGCAACTGTGGACAGGCATCATAGATCTTGAACTGGTGAGAGCCACAACCCGGGCTGTGAGTTCCTTGTAAAGAGATCCCCACATGCTTCATGTCATACATGCCAGCATATAAAATGATTAGCAGAGCTCGTATAAAATGTCTTGCGTCCTTGAGCTCAGGCTTAGCACCATGCAAATTATCAGCGATCATCGGCCCAATTGACATAATCCTTCCCTTCCAGCACGAGGTTGATGTAATAAAACATCCAAGGCTCAAAAATAAAGGACTGTGCACAACCACCAACTCTGCTCAGCATCATGATGAGATCACAATATTCTTGCTTCAAGTCATCCGCAATGATCTGCTTCGGCAACTTTGTACGAGAAGGCTTGGGAGTGCTCATCCAGTGAGTGTTAATCGTTTCCGTGCATCTTGTTGATGTGATTTTCGTGACCGCACCAATCAGCAGAACAAAGTTTCCAAACGGATACCCTATTCTCTCTTGAACAAAGTATTCAGCGTGCTAAGATTGCGAGTGAGATCACGCTTTCAACTCCAAGGTTCCTTTAATGCGAATAGACCCAGTTTGGTTGATGTGTATTTGCTGTGTTCTTACGAGGGGACTTACGTAGTTGTTCAGAATACATGCAGTAGCAACCAATATATGCTTTTGAAAGGGATTTTGTGCGAATGATTTAGCTTTAGAGTGCAAGTTTCCTAAAACTAACCAAAAGTGTACGGAATTTGAATGGCTGTAGAGATTTCGAAAATTTAAACTCTAACCTAAATGCAAGGGATGTTATGCTTAACTTCAATGAACTTCAACAAACATCGTCTAGCCTCCTGTTGGACAGCTTCAACAAAGTAAGTGCAATCTTCAAAGGACAAGAAAGATGTTCAAATCACGATTCAATAATGCAAGTACCATCACAACGATGCATAACTACACATGAATCTTGACCGAAATTAAGTGTAAAGTGTTCCAGTTGACCACGCAAGACGAGCTTACCATCAGTAAGATCGTTAGTGGTATGGATAAAAGAAGCTCACTTACATCAAGCATAAGCAACCATATTTAACTATTAGCATGAAATTAAGTCCTAGTTGAAGTCAAAGGAAGAAGAAACCTCACGAACTACTCACAACAAATTTTGAATTCACCATCAATGAAATGCTTTATTATGAATAGCCTTTGCGACAATCTCTTACAAAATTCTCAAAGGGAGAATTCCCCTTCTTCAACAATGCAATGAAAACTACTCTAACTCAAAAGTATCTACTCTCTATTCTGCTTCAAAATCCACTATGCTGACTATTCTCTGATTCTGACTACTAGATTACAAATGAGGGGGACTCCCCCTTATATAGCTGGCCAAGTCCAATGGACGGTCCAGATTGAATTACAATGGAGGGCTCAGATCGAGCCACCTCAACCCTAGACAAGTTTGCCCTAAAAACCGCCAGAAGGTGGAGGACTGGTGTCATAAATGCTCCCAAAAATAGCAGATTCCTCCTTGACCACCATGAGCAATTAATGCCCACTACCCTTCTAGAAGATTCTCGTCCATGACTCGGATTCCTTTGCTCTTCTCTCTGACCGCTTATGCTACGAATCGTGCCAGCACCTCGTCAACCTCCTCCTCAGAAATTGATGGAGTAAGATTTAGCTGATATTCTAGGATGGCCACCATCTGCTCATGCTTATCACAGGACTTTCTCCAAGCTTCCATAGAGTCCTACGTACTCTGAATGATTGCTGAAAATGCCGTCATGTTCTCAAAGTCCAGCTGGGAGAACCTCTTCATCTCGGAGAAGAAAGGTTGCAACCTTGCCTTCAATCCGTTAATTTCAATCTCCTCAGCGGTCATCCTTTTGGCGAACACTGCCTCCAATGTGTTGAGGATACCCTCGTGGATATTCCTCATTGCTTTCTTGATCCTGGTGGACTCCATAGCCGCTGTGTCGAAGAAACTCTTCCCTGTGAATGCCGCTGAATGCCACCCACGAAAATCATACCTGTCACCTGCTTGGATTACTCCTTCATTCACCAAAGTTTGCGTGGGCACACGCATCAAAACAGCAAGGCGAGGAATAGTTTTGTCTTGAAAAATATGGGTGTCTCCCCAAGCTTGCTCGACATTATCTAGGCGTGAAAGGATATTAGATGCATTCTGAAATGATGAGACAAGATCGGCCATGAACTTTTCTGCTTCAACACAGACACCACTTATCCACTTGTCTCCCTCTCGTATAGCTCTCTTCATCTCCTCAAGCCCACCGATTGGTTCTCTTGGTAGCTCAGGCGGAAGCTCCACCACTGGATTCTCTTGAGCGACTGGATGTGCCAGATGTTGCACATATTGGACCAGTGCCTTGTGTTCACATTGATGTGTTTTAAAGAGCCGCATCAGCGAGAATAAAATGTACTTGGCTTCCTATCCTCTCTTGATCCAAGTATTCCATGCTAAGATTGCAAGAAAGTTCATGGGGTTTCAACTCCAAAAGGTTCTTTCGGTCGCGAATAGAACAGGTTTGGCTCGATGTGATTTCTTTGGTATTTCAAAGGGGACTTACAGATTGTTATTGTGAGGAGAAAAGGAATTCAAATGCTTTCGAAGGATTTATACATGGAAGCTGTGGGTTTCTATTCTAATCGAGAAAATCTGGGTAAAATAGAGGTTTAGAAGTCTAAATCTATTTATTCTAAAGAGTGTGATATGGAGCTCAACTTTCAGCAAACTTCTAACCGGACTTCGCTTTGCCTCGCATCGGACAGCTTCCACGGAGTCGGTGCAATCTTCAAGGGAGATGACAAAAGATGTTCAAACCACCACTTGACATAAAGATACCATCACAACGACGCATACCATTATTCAAACTATGATTGAAGTTAAGTACATGATATTCCAGTTGACCACACAAGGCGCATTCACCATCAGCAAATACACTAGTGGTATGGATAGACGAAGTTGCTTAGATCAAACACCACATTCCACAGTTAACATCTACTTGCATGGAATAAAAATTATACTACTTAGAACTATGCTACCATTTGAATCCGAAGGACGAAGAAACCTTGCTAGCTACTCACAACAAAGACGAAATTCACCATCAATGAAAAACTCTTTTATTGAGAGAGTGTTCACAACAATTTCTTACAAAGTTTCCAAGGGGAAAACTTTCCCTCTTCTTCAAACTACACTATCAATCTATACTAAGCTACTTCTAAGTTGTCCCTCTACTCTATGTCTATTCTAATCTTCTCTACTGTCTATTGAGTTACAAATGAGGGGGACTCCCCCTTTATATAGCTAGCCAAGTCCCAAAAGACGGCTAGGGTTACAATCGGCTGGATGGCCCAGGTCGTGCCACCTCAGCCCTAAACAAGATTTGCCCTAAAAACTGCCACAAAGGAGTGGGGTAATAAATGAGCCATAATGTCCACCATCATCCTTCTAGAAGATTCCAATCTTGAAACGCGTTCACACTGCCCTCGATCTTCTTCTTGACTTTGTTCTTCGACTTCGGTCGAACTTACATTCTTTTCTCCATCTTAAGCTTTGAAAACGTTTCTTCTTTGTTACTTGAGCCTCACACTTAGCCAATTTCTTGCAACTTTTTCTTCCTTCATGTGAAACTTATAACTTTATCTTCCTCTGAAGGTTGTAATATCATCGTGCTTCACCACTTCAAGTCATCGCTCTGGCCTCGACATTCCTCCTGCAAAACAAGCGAGGAGAAGAGTATTAGGACACTTCATAATATAATCTTAACTTACTTACCTGAATTTTCGTGCTTTGACCTCCAAGCGTTCATCGCCAACTTTGTGTTAAAGTTCATGCCTTAGCCAAATTTCATCCTCCTTAAGGGCGTATCATCCTTTTGGCAATATCAACTTCAATTGCATCCTCAAGGAATTCATTCCTAACAGACTCACGACCTTTGATTTTATCCATCTACGGCTCAAGAAACTATCCTCCACGAAGGATTTAAACAAATTCAAGCTAAGGAGTTCTTTTCAAATTCATGCTTTGGAGGATTTCACCTTGAAAACACATTTTTCTTCATTTTGCCTAAGAAAATTTTTCAAATTTCCTTAAATTCATCAACACAGTGCCACTTAAAATCTTCATCACGAGAATCCTAAACAAGGCTGTGGAAGACCTTAAAATCAACTCCTCATGGCAATCTTGATACCCAAAGAAATTTTCTCGAGCATGAATTCATGGGTACCCATGAGGCAGGTTCATTTAATTTTTCTTGAATTTTTGAACCTTAGAAAAATATTCTTTCATCAAAGGTTTATTCTTGTTCAGCCGATCACGAGTATTTCTTTCTCGACTTGGAAAAATTTTATCAATACAATGCTGGTATTCTCTAACTTCATCTCCAACAATTTTGCTCGCATCTTGAGAAATTTCATCTCCTCAGAGCCCTAGGCGTATTTTCTAAGAAAGAAAATATTTGTGCCTTAGAAAATTTTTTGATCACCATGAAAATTTTGCCTTAGGAAATTTTACTCAACTCTGTCAACTTTGCCTGTGAAAATATCAGCTTCACTCAGAAAATTTTCATGAAGGCGCCTAGCACATTTTATCCCTCACCATTTTGCATTTTTCTTCACATTGAAAAACATTTATTTGAAGCTCAAACGCCTTAGCAATATTTTCTTTTTCTTCACTTAACATCTTAGGCGCATATCACTCACGTCTAACATATTATCTTTGCCACCTCATACATATCACCTTGACCACGCCTTAAAAAAAAATCTCCAACACCACTTACCACCTTAGGCGCATTTGAGGCTTGAAGAAGAAAAACGCCTAGCATTTACCAAGCTCCCACCACGCCTTAATCACATTTCACCTCACTTACCACCTTCACTTACTTTTACCCTTCTAACTTGGGCGCATTTGGAGGGGTGAGGA
>VDFB02240282.1:0-24564 GCA_007258455.2 Sequoia sempervirens
TTGTTCAAACCACTATTCAACCAAACATTAAGTTTTTGTTTGATTGAATAGTGGTTTGACTAAACCCACTTATTTTCACCCACATCCTCTCAGGCACCAAAATTGCTCATAATTTCGCACTTCAAAGCTCGATTTGAGAATGAAAATGGAGAAGATCTTAGAAACCCAACTAGTATTAGGTTTCCCTCAAAACGAGCTATCCAATGAATATAATTTTAATATGTTTTGATTATATTATCTATTTGTTTTTTAAGTTTTATTAAATATAGTTTTTTCACCAAAAACAAAACTCTCTATTCTGCAAATGTGGAAAAATCAAAGATTATAAAAAAATTTGAAAAATATGAGTGCACCAGATATTGGAGTCCTTGATCCAACAAAAAAAAGAGAAGAATTTTGATACATACAGTAAAAGTTCTGCATTATACGATCGTGTTATGTCTGAATTTTAATTTATTTGACTTTGAAACTTAATTAAAGAAAAAAATATTCAATAAAAAAGTATCTAACCAAGTGGAAGCACTAGATATCAGAGTTACAAATCTAAATTTGAAAGAATTAGAATTTTATCTTTCAAGGAAAAAAAATTATGCATTATACGGTGTGTGTCACTTTTTAAAAATGTTGTTTTTTGAAAAATACTAGTTTTCATGGGAGATGGAAAAAGAAGTGCAATATGATTCCAAAAATTTTGAAAAAAATATTTTTAGAATCTACAGACAAAATGTGGCAAGACTCTAGTTTGCATCATCTTCAAATTCCTCACAGTTTAACCGCTATAGGTGCCCGAATGTGAATATTTAGTTAAAAAAAAAATCAATGTCCAGTTTGGCCAAAAATTGTAAACCACTATTGTGGGATCACACTGATCCAACAAAAAAAGTTACTCGTTATATGCTCCAACTATTTATGAATTGTAATTTTTTTACTTCAAAACTTGATTAAGGAAAAAATATTTAATAAAACACTATCTAACCAAGTGGAAGCACTAAATATTAGAGTTAAAAATCTAAATTCGAAAGAATTATAATTTTACCCTTCAAGGAAAAAGAGTTGTGTTATATGGTGAGTGTCACTCCTTAAAAATGTTGTTTTCTAAAAAAAACTAGTTTTTGAGAGAGATGGAAAGAGAGGTACAATCTGATTCCAAAAATTTTGAAAAAAATATATTTTTAATCTACAGACAAAATTTCACAAAACTCTAGTTTGCATCATCTTCAAATTCTTCACGGTTTAGTTGCTATAGGTGTTCGAAGGTGAAGATTTAGTTAGAAAAAATTATTTTAGTGTCCAGTTTGGAAACAAATTGTAAACCACTATTGTGGGATCACCCTGTATCATCATTCTTCCATGTTTGTGATTGATTTTTGGAAAATTGGGGATGATGCAATGTGTTGGCAGCATTTAGGCTTCCCTTCCATGTTGAACCAATTTTTTATTTTTACTTTGTCTTCTTGTGCATTTTTCACATGGCCTAATATACTAGGGGGTTGATGAAAGTTCATTTTATGTACTATTATTATACTTATGTATATTTATGAGTATTTCTAATCCAATAATATTAGGCTAGCCCCGTGCCCTGTGTTTATGTGCATTTCTCTTTTACCTTTTTCTTATCTCTCTCTCTCCTTTGCTTCAGTTGTCCTCATGTCTGACAATGCCACTTCTATAATACTTCAGTTTTTAGAAAATGAATTTGTTGCCAAAAAATATTTTCTTGAGAATCTTCACAAACTTCTTTTCGAAGAATCAAATTCTCAACTTGAAACCCTAATAGAATGTGTTTCCTTCATCATGGGTTTGTAAATAAAGAACTTGAGAACCTTCCCCTCGGAAGGGGGAATTTTCTTCCTTTCAAATTCTTTGATGAAGTGAAAATATTTCGAAAGGATTCCTTGATGATGAATCAATTCAAGAAGGAAACATCACTTCTGCAATTTCAAACAATGCATCCCTTGAGTGGACCCCTTCCTTCATGTTGGGTTCCCAAGGGACCCCTTTGAAAGCTTTCCAATCTATTGATGGTCTGCATGATTTTCTACTTACTTGCCTACATGGTCGCTTTTAAACATTTTCTATCTATGGGTAAACATGTGCTTTGTAGGTGTGTCTATAAAGCTGACTTCTGACTCTACAGAGTCCCCTTCTTTGGGTTTCCTCCATGTGAGAGATCTTGGGGGATACCTCCCTGCAGGCTTGCGAGTCTATAGGGTGCTTTCCTAGCTTTCCTTCATGTGAGAGATCTTGAAGGACACCTTCCTTACAAGTTTGCATGTTTGTAAGGTTCTTTCTCAGCCTCTTCTATGTGAGAGATCTTGGGGGACACTTCCTTGTAGGTACGCAGGTCTATAAGGCGCTTTTCTTAGTATCCTTCATGTGAGAGATCTTGGAGGATACCTTCCTTATAGGTCTACAACTCTGTAAGGAGATTTTCTCTGGGATTCCTTCATGTCAGTGATCTTGGGGGTTGCCTCATGGCAGGTCTATAGGCCTGTAAGATGCTTTCATTCTATAGCTTCATAGTTTTGTGGGGCTATGAAGTCCTTGTCTTGTCCTATGCTCTCAAGTTCGCAAAATTGCGATATGCTTCCTTGATGGTTCAAGTATACATTTCACCCTATTCACTTTCTAATCTACTTTACTGAATCACTCATCACTATTCATGCTTGCTAAATTAGGGACAAAATTTATAGAAGCGAATTTGCACCCCTTATGCAAATTCCCCTTTTACACTTCCTCACCTTAGAAAACCAAATCCAAAGTCAAAATTCCACATCATTCCATTGCCTTCATTCCACTTGGTGTCATCTTTTTTGTTGGTAGAATAATATTTGTTAGGTGGTGTAGCCACGGTAGGAGGGTCCTTAAAGAGAACTGTATGGACCGTGCAACAAGAGTAACACAATAGAAGCAACACATAATATAGAGAAAAATGCAGATGCAAAACTCATTATGAATAGAAATCTCAGTTACAATTGGTCGACAACATCTGGGCTTATAGATTTGGCTCATAGGCCTGATATAACATGTTCAGAAATACAACATTCCAATATGCTCCTATATGCGAGAAAAATCATATAGATCAAATCTATCTTAATCTACTTAATCAACTGCTACCACTCTAATGATTGATTACAAGCTTTATATCATATCCATGATTATGGAAACATATGTGTTGGCCCAAAGATCATTACATTCTCCAATGAAAGAAAATATAATGTGTGCATGAACAAGTTAGCCTCAAATTTGAATTACTCCATCAACAGGTGCATAAGATGAAGTGTGGATCTATAATGAAGGTCGGGGAAACTCCAAAAAACATTTAAAATCACACCATTAAGATCTGCAAGCTACGAGGATGATCCATGAATGATAAAACTATCCAATAGGCCTAAAAATTATTCTATTGTCGTTTCAAGAAACTGCCATGAAATGTAGAATTAATAACTTGCCAGAAAATGATCCAATCATGCTCAGATATTGGAATAAGGAAAATGAACATGTCCACGATGTAAACAAAGATCCACAAGGTCTGGTGAGCAAAGATGATGAATCCACCAACATGAACGAAGAAAGAACAAAACTAAAAGAAAATGTTTTTGGTTGATGCAAGATTGCCAAGAACCAAGGATGCTCCTACATCAATATCTAGGGTAAATTAAAAGTGAGTCCTTCACTTTTTTTGGGCCAAAGGAAAACCAAAATGGTCTACCTTAGCTTGAGAAATCCAAGAAGAATCCTCCATGGGTCTACCCTTCCACTTCACAAGATACTCTTTGTACTATCTTCCATGTGTTTTCTTTCCATCTCTGATGTCCAAAATTTCTTCAATCTCATCTAGTTGCTATTTAGGAAACTAATTCTCCAATTTTTCCTTACTTTCTTCATTGAATTTTGCTTCATGGTACTGATATAGATCTACAATGTTGAATATAGGTGATATACCCATACCATTCGGTAACACCACTTCATAAGCATTTCCTGAATCAAACTTCTTCAAGATCTTACAAGGTCCAAATTGTCTCATCTATAGCTTTTTGTATGTACCAATTGGAAATCTCTCCTTCCTCAAATATACCATCACTTCATCTCCAACTTTGAACTCCTTATGTCTCCTCTTTTCATCTACTTTCTCTTTATACTTTTGGTTCATATCTTCCAATTTTTGTTTTGCTTGAGTATGCACTTTCTTCATATGTTCTACAAATTCTTCTTTTTCTGAACTCTTCTTATCTTCCATACTTATGTCTCTCAATTCTAATATACCTCTAGGATGAACTCTAGTAACAATCTCAAAAGGTGTATTTCCAGTACTCCTATTCATTGAATTATTGTATGCAAACTCAACTTGTGCAAGGACTAAATCCCAACTTCTGGTCTTCTCTCCAACCAAACATCTCAGTAAATTCCCTAAACTCTTGTTTACTACTTCTATTTGGCCATTATTTTGTGGGTGAAAAGTAGAACTAAACTTCAAAGTTGTCTTCAAATTCTTCCAAATTGTCCTCCAAAAGTAACCAACAAACTTTACATCTCTATCTGAAACAATACTCCTAGGTAATCCATGTAATTTGACCACTTCCTTGAAAATCAAATCTGCTACATGCACTACATCCAAATGTTGTCTTCTTACAAGGTATGAAATGTGCCATTTTAGAAAATCTATCCACCACCACAAATATGGAATCATTACCTCTCCGTGTCTTCGAAAAACTAAGTATGAAATCCATGTTTGTATCCTTGCAATGTCTCTCTAGAACTGTTAAAGGCTTATACTATCGTGCCCATATTTTTACACACTAAGCAAGCTAACAACCATAATGACTTTACTAATTTTGCAATTATTTTTTCTATGTTTACTTAAAAGACTAACAACACAATTCACTACTTATAGCTATAGTCAATGATCACAGTAGTTAGAAGCAAAGATAGAAATGATTTACTACTTTTAACAATCAAGTCTACTTACTTGGGTCGGCTTAACGTACCTCTTACATTCCATTGTGTTGACAATTCCTCCTTGCCAATACCTATACCTGTAAGGTCTACATGTCTTGGCACACACATAAGATCAAGGTAGTTAGTACATGATTACTAAGACAGGCTATACAAATCAATAGTATTTTATGATATGAGGAGTAAATGACGAGTCTCAAAAAAAACTCAAAAGAATAGTCATAAGGGCTCGACCTAATGCCTCAAGGGCTCATCGCTTGATGGCCTTGCCTCCGTATTTATTTCATAGATGCATCATAGTTTGACAACTTGAGTTGCTCCAACTCATTGACTGACCAACCAAGGGTTCACTCATGGGGTTCCAAGGAGGACTCTACCCCAACAAAAAAATAACACAATAATGCTAATATACACTAAACTAAATCCTCTAGTCATAAGCATCATGTGACCCATACAAAATTACATACTGGAGGAGTGGGTATGCAACCCTTTCTAGGGTCCATTACCCTAGACAGTTTCATAGTTGACTGCCACCCACTTAGGTGAAGCCAAGTTGAAGACTGGGTAAGGATATGCTGGCAAAAATATAGCCTACTTGAATATATACTCATACAAGAAAATTCACAAGGCATAACAATAAACAAAAAAAATCGTTAATACAAGTAAACTTTAAATAGATATGAAATCCTTGTCACTAATTAAATACTACTCAATAAACTAATACACAAAACTTAACCATCCAATGATATTAAATTATAAATTACTAATTTGATTATTAATGTATGAAGATATTTTCAAAGGTCATTCAAACACGAATCGACAATATAATGTCAACATTTGAATTATATGTTGGAATCCATTTGTAATCATAATCAAGACAATAATATATTTTTCCTTATCATTAACAACATAGCATTTAGTTGATGACTTGAACTAAGATATTCTTTACTATTTCTTAACCCCTATTCACTATTGTTCCCTATATCAAATCAACATCTTTTAGAACACATGTGTAAATAATGAATTGAACTATTATAACATATGAAATTAATAAAATTGGGTCTTAAGGCTATCTAAAATGATAGTACATCAATTATAATACCTACATTAACAATTTCCATGAATAAATATTAATTCTAAGATAATATAATTGGTATGAGTATGTCAAGAAACACTTATGGATATATGCTAGGTTTATCAAATCATAACTGAAACAATACATTTGCTAACCCAAGGATAATTAAATATCACTCATGCCTATTTATAAAAATAAATAACTAATAATATAATTATTTTAATTTATAAACAATGCCCACTAAGTCCACATAAGGAAGAATCTAAAAAGAACTTTATTTTATCAAGATATTTCTCACCTAAATATTTCTAAAACTCACAAGTGAAATCAATTTAAGAACTCTCTCTAAAACCAAAGATCCAAGAAATAAATTGATATGTTTGTGTAAGAAAGAAAATCACTGCTATATGTTTAAAGGTTGAAAATTACTTGTAAGTAATAATAAAGATTGTTTCTATTATATTTTTTTCTTGCATCAATAATATTCTATCCTTAAATCTCCTCCAAGGATTCCTATCTATTTCTAAATTATTTATTTATATATAAAATGTAAAATTGCTTTATATTGAGTTTAGTCTATTAAATTTGCTAGGACATTTTTCATCATGTCCGATTTTAATAAAGACAAATAAATCATCAAATCTATTTATGCAACCTCTACTTTTATTCATTTATTTATTATTCTCTTATTTTAAACTATTCTAAAACCATTTTATTTATTTTACAATATTTATTTATTTATTCATTTTAAATAAAATAACATAAACTATCTACATGTAAATTCTAATCAACTAGATTTCATTCCCTAATTATTTAACACACCAAAGATATTCTTAAAAAAAAACAATAACTCTAAAGAAAAAATTATACTTTTTAACTATTTTAAAATACCTAAATATGTCTTTTAAAATAAAAAACCACACATCTAGCCATTCGAATCTTACCTTACTATTATAAGATACTAAAGTAAAGTTTGTAATAGATCAAAATTAAAAAAACATTCTAAACCATTTTTAGCTTGTTTCTTTTTCTTTTTTTCTTCATAGCTGTAAGGATAAACGGCAACACAAAACTTTGTAAAATTTAACTACATAAATTCATCCTTAAAGAGAAGCTATCATGCCATAAACTTCAGCAAAGTAAAGAAATCTAGGAATTGTTTTTTTCAACTCCAATTCTCCTAATTTATTTTTTATATCGTACCAAGCATGCTTTCTTGTAAGTTTTCTAAGGAGGGCATAAAATAGCCTTTATTACAAGATACAACTAAAGCTCAAGAGTTGTAAATCATTCATGTGATTCTACGCATTTATTGTTACCACTACATTGAAGGCAACATAACAGATAATTATACTACAATTTATATTTACTTTGTAAGTAATTAACTGAGGGAAAAAGCATTTGGATTTTTAAAAAAGTAAATTTTTATTTTGATGATTAAAATGATATGATTTACACAAATTAAAGTAACAGAATAATTTATTGTATTTTATTTTTAAGATTATGAGAGCTTCAAAATTGTACGCCGATATATACTTAATTAAGTATGGTGAAGGATGTCGTAAGGTTAAAATCTAAATGTGCTCATTATTCGGATCTTGATGGTAATTTTCATTTTAAATAGGCATACTCATAAACCTTTGTCGAAACCTTATTTTTCTACATTTCTTCTGCTGGTATTTATAACACAGAGGAGGTTCATGAGAAGAATGATAGATTTTAATGTCTGATAAGTAGTTTTTAACTGTATATAGGCACTTGAAATCTAACAGTTGGCTGGCTTGAGTGACCATCATGGTTGTAGTTGTGTTCCATGGTAAAGGTAACATATCTAAACTGAGAGCTGAAGGATAAAATTAAATAGATCTAGAGTGCTGATAGTTTTTCCCATACTAATTCTGAAGATGTTCAGGCCTAACAAATTTAAAGTGCCAAATTCTTAAAAATTTAGCTAAATTATATATATTATGGAAAAGTGCGTAGTGTCAAACAACACATTTATTTGTTCAGATATCATTTGGAAGGAAAACGTGCATTGCTTATTTTGGATGATGTGGATGCCACAAATAATAAAACCTAACTATGCACATTATTAGAATCTTGGGAGTGATTTTCTTTTTAATAAACATACTCTAAAATCAACGTAGGAAACCTTATTTTTCGTACTGCAGCATGCCAAAATAGAGAGGTGAAAGGTAAATACATGGGAGGAAGCATAGACAAGGCGCCTCCACTGTTTGACAACTACTACAAGAAGCGTGGTCCCATGAAATGCAATGTTGTAGGATATGCTCAAAATGGATTTGTTGGAAGGGCTTTTAAAATCTTTCCAAGCAAATGTAATTGGCAGGTGTAAATCTAAATTCCACAACCCTTCCCAGCATCATTGTTGCCCACGCCAAACTGGAAGCTTTGGAACAAGGTAAGAATGAGGGAAGTGGTTGAAAAGTACAGGGCAGAATTATTTTCAATGTGTTTAGTTGTATGTGCCCTTGGCATACATGTTTGCAGAAATGTGGAAGTTTAGGTTGGTTTGAAAGAAAAGACAGGATGCACCACAAGAAGTAACTTGCATACCATATATGCCATAGATGTCAACACTCAAGTATAGCAAGCAAAACTTTGATCAATGGCAAGGAGCTTGGACACACATATACTTTGTCTCATCTTACTGTCATTCTTTGGGCCAGAAAGAAACATGATAAATGCCCAAAAACAAAAATAATAAAGCCAACACTCATCAAGTTTTAAAAGAAACAAACAATCTCGGAAACAAATACACATGATATAGATCACTCACTTTAAAAAAAACTGGGAAGACTGCAAATTCCCTTAATCATGAAAAATCTCCCAATTTTCTAATCAGAGCATGTGTTTAGGAAATTAAATGCAAGATACTGACATGAAAATTTCAAAAAAATGAAAGAGAATTGTAAAGGAAAAATGATTCCCTCTCAGTACAGTGTATGAGACAATGACCCCATCAATTTTTCTAGATATTCTACTATTCAACTTAAATAGTGAGCATCTTCGAGTTGACGACAAAGGAGGAGGTGCGACCTTGGCGTGTGCCTGTTACAGTATGATGCTCTTGGTTATGCATGGGCCAATTTCTGTGGAAGATGGTTAGCACGTTTCCTGTACCATGTTCTTTTCTGGATATCTCCCATAGAATCCTTATAGCGAAACCCCCTCCCCAGAGATTGCATACAGCCAGAAATATATAATCCATAAATAAAAAACTCCTCATTCCCATTCATTTCAATATTTTGTAACACCCAGCACCATATTCCATGAAAGGACACTTGTTCTGCTAGATGAGTTAGCCAAGAATGGACCCCCATACCATCTACTGCCAGCTAAGTGCGTGATAGATGAAATTAATCAATTTTTTGATAGGTGTTAAGTCAGGGGTACTCAAATCCTTTTACCAGTAGTTCTACATATTTTCCTGTACGTTAATAGTTAGAAACTAATATGAAGTTGTGATAGTAAGTAAGAGAATTAATACATTTACGCTGACCATCCCCTTATCGTCTCTCTCTTTTTCCACCACCTTCAAAAGCATTAAATTCAGCGACCAACCCTGCTGCTTCCCCTTGGCAAGTGTATACTGTACCAATTCAAATTAAGATTCATGCCTACAAAAATGACCTTGACCCAAAGACGCAACCCTTGACCTTCTTTATATTTAAATAATTTAATATTTAATTCGCAAATCACCACAGTTACTGTAGTTATTAATTTATCTAGACCAATTTACATCTTTTTGAAAAGGAAAAAACAGGTTTTACAGGGACCTGAAACCACGAAGTTTAAACAACAAAAGAAAAGCAGAAAAAGTTCCAACTACCGGACAGCTGTCCCAAAAAGGAAACGACAGCAACAAAAGACAGCAGGGTCCAAAAAAAGGACTGCCCAAAAAAACCAGCAAACCAAACACCACGTTACTCCAATTTATTCAGTAATTCCTCAGCTTCTTTTTCAACATTCTGCATATCCTGTAACCCCTACTTAAGAATTTGAACCGTATGTAAAGAAGTCGGGGTTTTCCTCTTTATGTTTGCTCTGGTACGAGTCAAAATCCCTTCACCAGCCAATTTGCTGCCTCCCCTGTTCGCATCCAGATCCACCACTAGCGAACCCTTTTGGTTTTTTTCAAGCTTTTCCACCATCGCATTTATGATGATTGTGTTATGCCTAGCAATTTTGTGGTTGTTTGCAACAGTGGCCCTAATGTTTTGTCCAATCTTGGACATGTTACATTCAATACTAGCCAATCTATCCTCCTGTAATTACTGTCTTTTCCTCGGTAAAAGAGTTTCATGTTCATCATTATCTCTTCTGTTCCATCATCATTATCTCTTCTGTTCCAGCTGATCTTCTACTCCAATTCCATAAAGTTGTTGAGAACAGTAACACGGCCTTTCAAATCACAAACTTCTTTCTGGGTCCATTTGAGAACAGTAAAAAGACCCTCCGTACTTTTTTCCGCAACACTAACCATTTCCTCAGGCTTGAGCATATTCAGGGCAGAATTAATTTCATCCTGAATAGGGGACTCAAAATGGTCATTCCCAAATTTTCCCGAAGCAGGGGCACTAGGGGCCGATTCCTTACTAACCAAGGGCTTCTCAGAGATGATTTCCATAGAATTTCCAGAATACGAAACAAGTTTCGTAACAGGGTTACCTTTAAAACCAGGGGACAAACCCGGAGTGGGGAAACCAGGAGACGGCTGGAGATTAAGACAAAGCGGTGAAGCCAAATCCGGACTAGGGTACTCATGCAGTGGTTTCCGTTTAGGACAAGATAGCGGGGCAGGATCCTTAAGATTTTTCTGACCGGACAAGGACAGGGGAGCAAAGGTATCAGGGCCAACAAGAGCACAAGCAGGGGGGGCCTGGGGATCAATTTCCCTACTACTTTCGGTCTCCTCATCATCCAACTCTTTAATATCAACAGTTTTAGACCAATTTACATGTTTGTATTTGCATCTTGTTAGATTAATCCAAATTGAACTTAAGGAAATATATATTTTTTCTCTAAAATACTTAATATCTCAAATTCTACCACAACCTATTGTAAGTATCATATGTCAAATAATATTACCCACTTTAACTTAACACCACCAACACAAAATTAGTTAGGCAAAAATGACACCTAATTATTAATTTTACATTAATAAGTTTAAAATCTTGATTAGCTAGTAAGGCTAAGGCTTCATTGTATATGTAATTTAACTCTATACTTTATATAGTAATTTTTTTGTACTCACCATGATAAATTGCAGTGACATTATTATTGTCTTTAAAACATGCACATGCAAATCTATGAATACTCCTATGAAATAACATATCATGCTCCAAAATGCAACAAAAATCAAAGATGATCAAATACATATAAAATCATGACATGCACCTATTCCATAGTGGATTGGTGTCACTTGTGCAAAGTGACCCTTTCCCAATCCTTGACAAGCTCAATGATAAAATGCTTTGAAGATGGAGTGAAGTGGACAAAATTAGCTCTCAATTGAAGAGTAAAACTTTGCATGAAAATTGTGGATTCTAAGATGAAGAATGATCCTTCTATTCATAGAACCTCAAGTTAAAAGAGTGCCCAAAAGAGAGCAATGTGGGATAAATATTTGGCCAATAAGAAGGAGCCACTTGTCAACTTGTGAGTGGTTGAGGAAGTCCCAAGTTTTGGTCAATGTGTCAATAAATGAGATTGGTTGGCCTTTTCAAATTCAAATTTGCCTTGTTGGAGGGAGAAAAAGAGACTTAAATGCCAATTGGGATACATGTAAGATGAGAGTTATTGCCATGTTGGAAGAGACATGTCAACTTGTTTTCAAATTCAAACTTGAGGAATATTCTCGAAAGATGCTTTGTTGAGGGAAAATGAAGAATTTAATAAATCAATAAATTGATTTATTTGTGCAAGTGGGAAAAACTAGAGGATGTGATGGGTGATTAGATTAGATTAATCATAGTTTGATTAACTTAAGATGATGATTTGGTGTTTTGACCCATTTGACTTAAATATTTACATTTATTTAAACAAAAAAGGGAGGAATATAAATTTGGGATTTAATTAAATAAAGTTTGGTTTATTTAATTAAAAGGATGATGTGAGATAAAGGTCAATCAATTTGAAGGAGATGAACTTAGGAGATGATTTATAAAAGGGTGGAATGTTAGGATGTGATTAAAATTGATTTATTTAATCAAATGAGGTAATGATATGTTTAAATTAAATAAAGTTAATTTATTCAATTTAAATGGACGATCCTTAGAGATATAATTAAATAGACTTGATTTATTTGATGAATGGATTTACTGAAATTGATTTATTTAATGAGTGGATGAATGTGAAGCTAATTTTGTATGTCTACATTTTTCCTCTGTTTGAAGCAATGTACTTGCTACATTGGTTCAAAGAATAAAGTTGTCGCAATCAAAATTTAAAAAAAAAAAAAAAGATTATTTTTGGATGCCCCAATGGAAAGAAGTACACTATTACATTTCCCCCTCGAGAGATTGAGTGAAAAGATTCTATTTGAGGGTCGATCTCATGATAAAGAGGTTATGGATGGTTATCATGATGATGCAAATGAGATGGTTTTAAGATTCTTAGAATAACCAATCTATATTAACCTAAATAACTTAAATGATAATGCAATGTGTGTGACATGGATGATGCGATGATGCTTGTATGATTATGCAATAGACGTTATATGCAAGTGCATGATTTTATGAGATTCTTAGATTAACAAATCTATATTATGATGATGAACATGCATGTGAGATGATGTACAAAATGTTGATGGTTTGTGGATGCAGGATGGGTGCACTGGTGATGTTAGTGTGGAGAAGAAGAAAAGAGAAATGATATGATGACAAAAGGATCCAACAAGCCAAATTTATGAGTGATGATGATGAGAAATGGATGATTTGTTTATCAAGAATTGAGATTTTAAAAGGGCCACTTGCCTTATGTTCTATAACATGCCTAAGCATGAGCCACATCAGGCATAAACCAGGGATGGTGCATTGCACTTAGTGTGATGGAATTTGACTAGACAAATGGATGGGAATATTCTTTGTTGACACCTAACTGCTCCAGAGCACTTGTTGGGATGTGTGCTTTTCTAAGAATTTCAAAACCTCTAGGACCAAGCAGAGAAGGTGCATAAGCCTATCAGTAATAGGTCAACAAACATGAAACAACCTCCATACATATCCCCTTAAGCAAATTATTTGGGTTATATTACCAGATGTCCAACAAGGAATGGCGGAATAAAGCGATAATGATTTTCCCCGTTTCTATCTCTCTAAATCCATTTGTTTTGGACGTATGAAAGTTGTTGAATTAAGCGCCAAGAGGATGGCTTTCAAAGAAAGATCGAAATGGCTCGACCTGGGTTGATGTTCTTCTAATGTATTGCTAACAAATGAATATTTTTTTTAGGGATGATTGAAACTATTTTCAAAGATTAATGCCATTATTGAAATATATCCTAGGACATGTTAGTGGATGGCAACACATCATTTCGTTTATCTAAAGTGTTCTTTTTGATAAATAATGCCCATTGTAGGAAGGATACATCCTAGGACATGATGTTATCAGATGATTGATATGGGACTGATTGGATGATGGGCTATCAATACAAAGAGCTAACCAATTTGTTTATGTACTGACTTAAACCTAAGACTTGACATTTTTTGGTTTCACTTTTAACTTACTAGACTTGTTTCTAATTGTTTTACAAGATTGAGGGATGTGAATTGTTTATTATGAGTAGTGTTATTATTAGAAGACAGAAACCTAGATGAGATAAATGGATTTTTTTTAAATGTTTGGTTGCAATTTTTTTTTTAGGTTTTGAAATGTTTTGAGGCCTAATTTTTGGTATTTTGAAGTTTTCAAAATGTCCATTTTATTTTTTTGATTTCTAATGTTTTGGGTTTTCTTCAATTTTTATAAGAGACTAATGAAAGTCTATCTAGGGGCCTCGAGTCGATAAGATGTGCTGCTTGCCTCATACATGGAGAGGCCGTGGATTTGGCGACTACTTGACTGTTCTGAATGAAAGGCTGCTTATGATCAAATGTTAGTTTATTACAGCCAGACTCTAAGGCTAACCCTAAGGTAATCACGGGATAATCAAATATCAACCTTGCATACATTCAGGAAGCTCTCAAAACACACAATAGTTGACAAAGATGACTTTGTTTTACTTTTTGAATGACTTTGACTTGTTTTAGGATTTTGGTCTCATTTTGAATGTTTTTGGTTTTAATTGCATTTCATTCACTTTTGGATTTTCTGATTTTCTAATTCTTTTGAATTTTTTGGTTTTATGTTTTTTTATTTTTGATTTTGCGATTTTTTAATCCTGAATGCACGTTGCTAGGTTTCACAAAGAACCATTTTAGACATTTCTAATTTTTGGATTTTTGTTTATACCTTGAAAATTAATAAAAGCTTTTGAGATGAAACTATTCATGGGATTTCCCAACACCAGGAAAGGTGTTGATAACATATATGCCCCTAACTTATAGCTTGCTATGATAACAAATGGTCCCAACTAGTTGGGTTCAAATTTGCATTTGTTGTTTGGATTTGGGACATTTTTTTGATTCTCCTTTAGTACCAGTTCTTCAACTTGGAAAGTCTTGCTTCTAATTTTCTTGTTATATCTCCTATTGAGTTTGTTTTGATAGACTTGTAGATGATTTAAACCATCTATACGCCACTCATCCAATAGCTCCAACTCATTCAGTCTTGATACTCGGTACTCTTCATCCATGATGAGGTTTTGCAATGATATT
Organism: Sequoia sempervirens; assembly: GCA_007258455.2. NCBI lineage: Eukaryota > Viridiplantae > Streptophyta > Pinopsida > Cupressales > Cupressaceae > Sequoia > Sequoia sempervirens. The sequence goes on from VDFB02240282.1 coordinate 14,872, forward strand.
CTGAGTGATGGGAGATTGATCTCAATGGGAACCTTTCTTCTAATCATAGACTAAAAGGGAGAAAGTGGTAGCGGTGGGTGTCTGGAATCTTTGGTTTAGTGAGCCCAGAGAGAACGGAATTGATTGTAGATATAGATGATCGCGGCCTGTGTAATTGATTGTTTTCTTTAGGATCTTTAAAATGGTTTTATTATTGACTTCTACTTGTTTCAGCAGAATAAATAGGGTGGATAACAAGTGATATTTGGATTTGGAATTTTTACAAAGTCCTTAACGTTATCACGATTGCAAATAGTGTCCCATTATCTACAGATAATGGCTTGTAGGAATTCCATGGCAGAAAATGAATGGTCAAGATAGACTTTGATATCTACTTCTAGTTATAACATATTATGGGTAGCAAAACTTACCACACAACGATAGAAGTCATTATAATGAACTTGCCAACACTATAAATGATGAAGATGATTTCCAATGAGATTACAGATCCCCATTACCAAAGGAACCATGGTGTGATGATGGGATAAGTTCTGCCGAGCTTGAGCATGGATAGGACTATTGTTTGACATTAGCTAGACACCTTCTAATGTGTCATGCCTCTCTTTCCATTGAGCCAATATACCCCATCTCAATTCGCAACGGTCATTCCTGGTGTATGAATAAAGATGCCATTTATATACTTTGGACTAGCGTCATCATCCTCAACATTTAAACAACATAATAAGGTTCCTTCTATTCTTCTACGATATAGGGTATCTCCTAGGATAACGAATCAAGATGCATTTTTGACAAAGGTTTATTTTAAGGTTGAAGTGCGTAAGAAGAACGTAAAATATAATGGGAGATTTTGCTTCATCTTCATGAATTTTTGGAGCATCTCCAGGGACCAACTGATTTCACTAAATTCATTAGGCACAAAGCTAATCTACAAAGAATTCATATTTGGGACTATTGAGGATGTCTAATGGAATCTAATCATTTTCATGTTGCTACTCTGTTGACACCTCAATTTCCATCTACTCAAAGTGATCTCAATAAAGGATTCCTTGAGAGTTTCTACCAGTTTCTTGTATGGAGTGAGCTTATCATCCTTAGTCTGATAATCACCATTCACTTGGTTTATTATCAGTTGAGAGTCTTTGTATACTCTGAGGTCCATGATGTGCCACTGCATTGCTATTCTGACACCTATGGTTAAAACCTCATATTCTGCAATGTTGTTGGTGTAGAGGAATGCCAATTTATAGGACCTTGGTATGCAGTCCCCTTGTGGGGTGATAAAGAAGACACCAGCTTCTGATCCATATTGTATGTATGAGACATTAAAGTAAAGTTTCCAGTGGTTAGCTATGTTAATGTTGGAGATGGATTCGTCTAGAAACTCTGAGATGAGAGTATTCTTTGAATAGATTGGTGCTTCTGCAAGTTGATCTGCAATGACTTGGACTTTGATTACTTTCCACTCCACATATTCAATGTCATACTTTGATAGTATCATGACCCATTTGGATATTCTTCTAGTGAGCATTGCCTTTGATAGTAAGTACTTGAGGGGATCAATTTTGGTGATGAGTTTGACTTTGTGTGCCAACATGTAATGTCTAAATTTCTATGAAGCAAATACTAATGATAAACATGCTTTTTCAATTAATGAGTAATTTAACTCGTGCCCAACCATTATTCTACTGATATAATAGATGGCCCTTTTCATCTAGTTTTCATCATGTTCAGCTAGGAGAGCTCCAAGGGTTGTTGTTGTTGACACATAGAGAATTAATGGATTTCTTGGGATTGGTGGCATTAGGATGGGTGGTGTAAGCAGATATTGTTTGGTCTTACTGAAGGATTTTTCACACTTGTTATCCCATTTGTACGATACTCCCTTGTGAAGTAGGTGAGAGTATGGATTTTGTTTATCTGCAAGTTGTGCTATGAATCTTCAAATGGACTGAAGCCTACCTTAGAGACCTCTCAATTGTTTCAATGTTTTGGGTGCCTCCATCTCAAGGATTGCTTTTACCTTAGTAGGGTCTACCTCAATACCTCTCATTGAAACTATGTATCCTAGAAAATTTCCTAATTATATGCCAAAGATGCACTTCTTTGGATTTAATTGAACCTTACATTCCTCCAGCCTATCAAAAAAGGCAATTAAGGTTGCTATGTGATCCTTACTCTTTTTGGATTTGGCTAGTATGTTATCAACATAATCTTTGACTTTTTTATGGATCATGTCATGGAAGATTAATGTCATTTCTCTTTGGTATGTTCCTTTTGCATTCTTCAAACCAAATGGCATCATGTTCTAGTAATAAGTCCCCATGGATAAGTGAAGGTTGTTTTGTGTTGGTCTTCTTTAGCAATCATTATCTGGTTGTATCCTGAGAAAATTTCCATCAAGGAAAGCATTTCATGTCTCACCATCATGTCTATGATCATGTCAATGTTGGGCAATGGGAAATTATCTTTTGGACATGGCTTGTTTATATCCCTAAAGTTTATGGAGATTTTGATGCCCCCATCAGATTTTGAGATAGGAACCAGGTTTAACACTCATTCTATATAGTCTATTGGTCAAATGAATCCTACATCCAATAGCTTCTTTAGTTCGATTTTGACTAGCAGGGTGATCTAAGGGTGCATTTTCCTGAGCTTTTGTCTAATAGGCTTTACTTCAGAGTATATTGCTTGATGAACTACAATTTTTGGATTGATCCTTGGCATGTCTGCATAGATCCATGCAAAATTATCTTATCTTTCTCTCAAGAAGGCTACTAGGAGCTCTTTTTCCTTTGATAGTAATGACTCCGCATAGAATGTGATGTGTGGGGTGTCCTCTATTCGTAGATTAACTAGATTGCACTTTTTTGCTAGGACTGTTGATTTTTCCTAATGAAGAGCTTTGAAAGGAAGATTGAATCCCCCATCCTCAGGCGCCTCAAAGAGGTTTTCACCATTCGATGCATCCATTATTTTTACTTTTTTCATGTTAGAGAGTGCCATAGTGTGGTTCTCACTCAAGGACTTAGATATTATTCTTATTTTCTCACTTTTGCAACTGAGGAATTCAATCATTTCCCCATAATAGCCCTGTGTATCTACCTCAATGATGAACCCTTCTTTGTGATCCCCACACAAAATATTATCCTATAGTCTCATGAATTTTGAGAGCACCTCATCATTTTTGAATGTGTCAAGAACTAATGGTCCTCATTGGTCATAATCAATGAGTTGGGGGTAAACTAGGTAAATTTCATGATTTTGATGGTCTGACTCAAAGGATAAGGTGTTAATCATGAGAAGGTAGGTATCCTCAAAGAGCCTAGGTAGGTTGGTTATGGGATCCTCGCCATCACTACTACTATAGACGTCAATTGTGTCAAATGTGAAATTGTCTATGACTCGACTTGTAAATATGGGTAAGCAAAGATTGGTTGTGGATTGCTAAGAAGGATTACTCACCATTCTAACTGGAGGACTTTAGCCATGTATGGTTATATTTAGAGGGGTACATCCAAGGCCAAGATTTCTCATTCGCATCTCTAGAATGATAGGTATTATAAGCTCATTGGACCATTTTTCCCAAGTCTCTAATTTCTGTCATAGCCCATTGCGAGCATCATTTGCAAAACTTTGCTTTTGTCATCCATTGGTAGATCACCTATTGGTCTACTGTCTTAGTATAGGAGATGAGATGGGTCCTCCTCTATGACTTCTCATCTAAGATCTCCCCAACTTCTAATGCTAGGATAGTCTTTAGGGGATGTTTGAGATGTGGAGGCTTCATTTGCTCATGGAAATCCTTGTGATTTGGGAGATTGTGGTAACTCTCCTACCACAAAAGCATTTTTTGGGAATTGTGTAGTTTCCGCAACCTTTATTCTAGATGATGAATTTGATACCAAAGATGGTGGGAATGGTGGGAGTGTTGGGTGTCTTTGTCACATAAGTGGAAGCGAGAGTGGATGGATCAATGTACAGTGTTGATGGGCCTTCATCATTTTTAGGCACTTGAGGGATTTTGTAGTATTTTTCCTCAAGTTTCTTGCAATAGGAGAATGGTTCAGGATTTCCATGGATGGTGACCTCGTGTCCTTAATATGTGAATTTGATACATTGATGGAAAGTTGATGCTACAACTTGCATTGTATGGATCCATGGAAGTCCTAGGAGAATGTTATAAGGTAAGTCAAGGTCCAGGACTTGATAGGTGGTTTCCATTATAGTTGGTCCTACTTAAATAGGGATTTTGATTGTGCCTTGGGACACTCTTTCCTGATCATCATATGCTCTGATTGTAATACCTTTTATTTTTTTGATGGAATCCTCTGAGATTTTTAACTACTTAATGAGCTTGAGGGAACAAATATTCAAGTCTACACCTCCATCCCCCAAGACTTGCTTGAATTTACTTTTCTACACTAGAACCTCTAAGTGGAGTGCACGGTTATGAGATGGTTGAGTGGGAAAGTCTTGATTGAAGAATGCAAGGAGGTTTGGAGTGATGATGTTTCTGACCATAGCTTGGAATTATTCTACATCAAGATTTTTAGGGACAGTGGATGAAGCCAATGCTTCCTCAAGGATTTTCTTATGGACGGATGAGATTTTTAACAAATCCATGATGGAGATTTGTGCTAGCATTCTTTTTAGCTAATCAAGGATATTGTAACCATTGGGAATGGATCTTGAATTGGACATGAAAGTTCTATTTGGTTGGGATGATCCTATGATAGTAACTTTTTCACCTCTTGTGGTGACTCCACAATCGGCTTGAGCTCCTCTGATAGTGATTATTGTGCAGTATTCATCTAGGGAGGCGATGACAATTTCATACACATGATTCACATTTTTGAAGGTGCCTTTCCACTTATCAGTGTTATTGTTCCCTTTATTTTTATGGCTAGGCATCAGATTCATGTATATTTTGAGGTTTTGGTTTCATGCTGGTTGTTCCAAATTTATGATTCTTTGATCAATGAGGTCTTGGACTATGTTCTTTAACCTCATGCAATTCTTAGTGGTGTTCCCTTTGATTTTGTGGAATTTGCTAAGCTGATTTTGTTTGTACCAAGGAGGTTTAACATCTAGTTCTTGGTAGTTCTCATAAGTGGGAATCTTGATGAGGTTTTCATTTATTAGTTTCTTCATGATGACTTTGAGTGGTTCCCCAAGAGATGTGTACTTTTTCTTGATGGAATTCTTGTTTCGTTGCGGTGGTCCCCTTTGATCATTGACATTATTGATTGCTTGATTGTTTGTTTGATCTCTTTTTTTTCGTGTGATGGTGTTCTCGTAATTTTAGAGCCGAGAGTTCCTCTAGATTGACATCCATGGCAATATTGCATGCATATTTTTTGACGAATTCATCTATGATTTCTTGGAATGTTTTGATGCCTGTAGGTAGGTGAGAGAACCATTCCATGGCATGGCCAACCAAACTCCTAGGAAATAGCTGCATCAAATAGGTATTGTCATATGCGACTTCCATGCAATGAACCTATAATTCCCTAATATGATCTTCAGGGTTTCCCATGCCACGATACTTATTGAATTTTGGTATCTCAAATCCCTTTGGGAATGGTTTCATTACAAGGCTTCTTTCGAACAGATAAGGGTACAAGTTGCTAGGTGTTTTCATGGTTCGCCCTGATTGAAGTTCAAGCAATTGTTGCGAGAGCAACCTAATTTGTGTTGTCACATCATTTTGTAGATCAAGGGGTGGGATGAAATTGTTTTAAGGTAGTTCAATTATTGGTGGGATGGGTGGATTGGTTGGTATGTTGATGGATTATATTTGCATATTTTGTTGATCCAAGTATGCTTGCAACAATGCTTGTTGTTGTTCTAGTTGCTACTATGCTATTATTGCATGTTGTTGAGCTTGTTGTTGAGTAGCTAATTGGGTTGCTTCCTACTATTTGTGATATTGCTTTAACACTTGTTTATATGATTGTTGTTGCATTGTGTGTTGTTTTGCAAGATACTACACTTGTGCTTGATATTGGGCTTTGGCTTGAGCATGTGCTTGAGCTTGGGCCTAAGCTTTTGCTTGAGCTTGTGCAACTTGAGCTTGTGCTACTTGAGCTTATGCTTGTGCTTGAGCTTATGCAACTTGTGCAACTTGAGTAGCTTGTTGTTGTTGTTGGAATAAGGCTTTGGGTTGTGCACCTTGTGAAACTTGACTGGCTTGTTGTTGTTGCTAAAATAAGGCTTGGACTTGTGCAGCTTGCTATGCTTGTTATGTGATTTGGGTAGCTTGAGAAGCTTGTGCCACTTGATTGGCTTGCTGAGTAGCTAGTTGTGTGGCTCGTTGAGCAGCTAATTGTGTGGCTTGTTGTTTTTGTACTGATAAGAATTCCTTTTCATAAGTGGCTTGTTGAGTGACTTGCAATTCCATACTATATTGGCTTGATATGTTGGAGATTGGTGAGGGTGAAGGTGGTGGTCGATTCAAAATGGTGTTCATTGTGGTGGTGATTGGGATTTTATTGGTGGATGGTGCGATTGATGTGGTTGGTGCTTGAGATTCCATGCTTTGAGATGTTAGGGGGGGTGGTTGATGATGCCATGATTACTTGTGTAGTTTTCATATGCTATTGTGATGTCGATAACAAGTTTTGAAAGTTTGGCGTGATGTTTTGATTGATGTTTGGAATGTTGGTTTGATTGATATTTGGTAAAGGGGGAAGCCTTAAGCCAAATGGTGGTGCGGATGATGATGGTAATGGTGGAATCAGTGCAAACATGAGAGATGCGATCTCTTGAGGAAATGGTGCGGTGTCAAAAATTCCCCTTGGTCTGAACATGTCACCCTCTCCTTGTGAGGTTATATAGAGAGAGGTTTGGGGTGTTTCCTGGAATGATGATGATGAAAGATTGTTTGGATCATGAAAGGTGAGAGGGTCATATATATGCAATGATACATTTTTTCCCAAGATGTTTTTTGTGTCCAAGTCCTGATTGTTTACGAGAGGATGTGTTTGCAATGCATTGAGAAATGCAATGCCTTTGTTAATAATGGGTTGCATTGGAGCAATGGATGAGGCAATTTGTGTGATGTTTTGATTGATGCTTTGAAATGAGGGGGTAGAGGAAATGGTGATGGTAGATGAGATTGGATGCATGACTTCAAAAGATGGTTCCACAATAGTGCTCATGTCGAAATCGGATGGAAGTTTAGCCCCTTGCCTTGTTAATTCAAGCATGTATAGTGAGGGATTGATTTTCATCATGATGTTCACAATCTTATGATTTTCTAGATTTTGAATTATTTCAGTGATTTCTTCATGTGACATTCCAAGGTGATTATTGGTGAGATGCTCCATTTGGACACCTTACTCTTGATGGTCTTGCAAAAATGGAGGGAGGTTAACCATGAGATTTCCAAATCCAATGGGACTGATTTTAGGAGTGGTTTGACTAAAGTCGTGTTAGAAGTAGATGTTTCTTTGTTGGCTTCCATGTTCCTCTTGTGTTGTGATCTAGTTTGCACCATAAAATAGGGATCAATATTCAAGAATGTGGAAGGTGAATTCTCTAATTCTTTTGATTGATCTAACTTTAGGTACAAAAGAGAAATTTTAGGATGATTTAAGGATCAAACTATGATAATGATGTGGATGTAAGATGGATGATTGATGGATAATTGTAACTCTTGAAAATATTGAAGGGTATGTTAAATTTTATGACTTGATTTATGATTGATTTGTTTTGGATTTGGATTTTTGTGATCTTATAAACTCTAAGAGGTTGGATGTTGTCCTAGAGTTAAATTGTTCACAACATGATAATTTGCCTAGGTGTGAGAAGAAGGATTCATCTAAACACTCCTATCCAAACAAGATGATTTTGATAATGAACCCCTAAATCCAAAGATGTTTGATGTTACCAAGGGATGAATTTGTTCACAAGTTTTGATAATTTGATCAAATATCTAGAAGGATGCATCTACATGTACATTCAATCAAACAAAGTTATTTTGGATTGATTTTAAATGCTTTGCCCAAAGTTTAACATGAAGGATTTTTCCAATATTTTCAAAGAGTGCCGATGAGATGATTTTGGTTTTGATGTTCAAAGATGGGTGACAGTTTGATTTTGATCCTAAGATGTACCTAAAAAGACACTTGTTTACTAGACCTTAGTATTGAAGAACATATGATACTTCTAAGGACCCGTATAACTAAGAAATGGTTCAAACTGAGCATACATTTTTGGATTGTTCAAAGGAATGAGTCTATAAAAAATTGTGAATATTTTTCTTGTTTGGATATGTTGCCTTTGATTTCACTTCCTAATGTATTTCCTAATTACCTTTCAAGTGTGACTCTTAAATTTTGAACTTTGACTCAAGGACCTTTGTTTCAATATTTTGACTTTCTTTGAAACCATGAGGAATTAACACATGTGAGAGCCAATTTTGTTATCTTTTCTTAGTGACTTTTTTTTACCACAAACACTTCTTTGATTAGTTTTCCAAACTAGATGTCCAATGTCTCAATTTATTTGAATCCCAAAAAGTATCTTATGTGGAAATTTGATGAAGTCAAGGCAAGGGTTACCTATTGTTTAACTTTAGTAGGAAAATTGAGATGTAAATCCAAGTGTTTAGAAACCTCTAAGGATGAGAATCCCAAGGGAAAGAAATAACACATGAATTGGATCAATTGTATTTACCTCCTAAAGGGTTTGAAATTTTGATGATGATGTTAAGTGTTTGTTTCCAAAAAAATTTTGAACAAGCGAAGAATTTTCTAACCAAGAATAAGCACAACCCTATGGATATGAAAGGAAATATTTGTTGAGTCCCCACTTGGATAAGTCCATCTACACATATTTTTAGCAAATGGTTAGATGCTTGACCCTACTAGCTCCCCTCCACAACACTCACTTATATGGGGAAGCCAAGCATCAACACCCATGAAACTCCCATGGAATTCTTTCCATTTCTAATAAAGACCATAAAAGTGTGGGGTGGATTTAGAATGATCGTTCTTGCACCAACAAATGGATCAAGGATTTTGAAAATTTCTACAACAAGGGTTTTAGTTTGGAATTTTCATTCATAGGATTTCACCTAGCATGGCGAGAGACCATTGCTGCCCTTCTCATCAGAGTCAACCACGTGATATTGGTGTTTATTCCAATACCCACATTTATATCCTGACTGGAAATACTCTTGGCTTTAGAGTATGACCAGTTGAGTCATTGCCTTGGGTGAGTACTTTTTCCCCAAGGTAGGCCCTCTAAGATAGAAAAAAGTGAGTAAACATATTTATAGTTCAATCAACCTTTGTTTAAAAATAAAGGGAGAACACATGGAATAGGTTTACTCACACTCATAAAGTGTTATGTTCAATTTTAAACCCCAAAAATGAAGTGTGGAGGTGATTACTTTATCTCAACCTAAGATCACAAAAAGGTCCTTTTGATTCTCAAGATTGCTATGCAGCGCGAGAGAATCACATATGTCATTTTTGATGATGTTAGTTTAAGTAAACAATCACACAAAAAAAGTTGCACATGTTCATTTTAAGTCCACAAAGCAATTGTGAGTTCCTTTTAAAGAACCAAAGGAAAAATGAGAGTTGTTTTGTTCAATTTTTAACTTCAAAAGAAATCTAGTCAATTTTCCTAAAGTTCATTTTAAACCTTTTCCACAAAAATTTAAAACTTTTTCTATGTTTGTTT
>VDFB02240283.1:0-12438 GCA_007258455.2 Sequoia sempervirens
AAGTATGTGTAGGCATACTTTTTGACATCCTCCTCCTTAAAAAGGTTTAACAAATTTTTTATCTCTCTATTTTAATATTGACCATTGGGAAAAAGGCATAGGATTTTTAAAGACCAAATTTGTAAAATTACTAAACATAGATTTAACCATTCATTATATCATGACAATGTTAACGAGTTATTGAACTCAAGAATATGGATGAAACATTTTTACTATTGTTACAAGGGAGTGAGTACATATTTGATGGATTTTGTTCCTTCTTTCTCTTCATGAATGTAGGCAAGGTCCTTAATCTCTTTAGGCTTCGCATATATGTGTAGAGAATGTTTTTGTATAAATATTAATTTACCCAAGTCAGATTTATTGCTCTCCTCTTTTTGGCCACATTCATGTCAGCATTTTTACAATTCAAACTTAGCTTTAACTTCCTTATGATGGTAAATTTTGTAATTCACTCACATAAGTCTAATAGTTGGATGTTTTATGAAGCTCTAGGAAGATTGATTTATACATATTGAGGCCTCAATTAAGAGATGGCAAATTTAATGGTGTTAAGTCTTGTTAATATTTCTATTTGATTAAGCACACTCTTATATGAGAAAGTCATCTTCAAAATAGAGTCAATGAACTCATATTTTAATAATGATAGTTTATATCCATGCTAATTTCTATTTGGTTTTGTGTTTATTTTTAAAAAGTGGTTTTACTATGCTTGTTATGTTTATTTAAAACTAACACCTTGATTTGCGACATAAGTCTATTTTAAGTTGCAGTGTGGGCCTATAACCCATTGGTCCTATGATCAATTTCTATTTCTTAAACTTTGGACAATATGTTGTGTAAATAAGTTGGTTGGAATGAAATAAAGTTTTTATAACATGTGAAATCAAATGCATTATCTTAGGATTAGATATGGGGGCATGTCACATTCTATAGGGGGAGAAACAACCTCTTTTTTTTAGTGATATGGAAGCTCAAAAAGAATTAAATATTAATATAAACTTGTTATATACAAATTTAAGGCTATTCTAGAAAATATATTTGAGCATATTTTTATCCTTGAATTAAAGAAAAAGTCAATTTAAAAGGAGGATTAGATCTAGTATTTCTCTATGAAGTACTCTATAGGTGATAATAGTTTCCTACTGTTCTATTAGCAATTAAGATGCCTTGCAAACTATTTTGCACTATCTTTTTATTATTATGTGCATTGTTATTGGACTTGATCAACCCAATAACCTTGTAAATATGTTTTGGGAAGTATTGAATAGGATTGAGATCCTTAGAATATTATATCATATAATTAAATACCATTAGTCTATTACAAGGTTATGTATGTTGGAATTCTCTACATTGTGTGACTATGTGTAGTGATATGAAATATAAGGGTAATTGTGTAATTTTTGTTATTATAATTATGAAAGAATATTATCAATTAGTTTAAGTGAAATACAATGTGTGGATTAAATTATCCTTGTAATAGAAGCCTATTCAAAAGTTATAGTTGAGGCTCAATATTTGGACAAACATTTTTGAGTTTAAGGTCTTACGGGTTCTTTAACTTATTTTAGTCAACTCTAGAAGAGGAAAAATGTGGTTATCAAAATTGAATGAAACTGTAACTTATCTACATAATGTTCCTATTGATTGAATATGGTTTTTAACCCTACGAGTATGATAAAATTATCCTTTGTATAGGAAGAGAGGATAGTCGTGTAGTCCAAAATGCACAATTATCATCTTAGAATGCATTTTGAGTATATAGATTAGACGGTATTCAATAACTTGGGTGGCTACATAGCGTGGGATATTCATGTCATTCACTAAGTAACCACTATGTAATCTCATGATAAGTCCCCTTTATGTTGAGCAAGAACAAATCAATATTTATATTAAAGATAAAGGGGTTTATGAATGGTCAAAATGAGAAAGCTAAAAACTGGGAGAATAAGCATATAAACTTGCATTATCTTCTCAATTACACATTTGTGATGTGTTTCATGTAAGTTTATTAATAAAATATATAGTTATAATCATTTGTCGAATGGTTTGTTTTCTCCTATAGAGCCTATTTGTGAAATTAAATTAATTTTTTTTATAAAATCTTCAACTTTAATAAATAGAATCATAGGTGAGGTAAAAGTGAAATGAAGTCATTGTGATTTTGATAGAGCTACATGAAAAATAATGATCATTTGTTGACTAAGTATTTTGTGGGTTGTGATGTAGATGCACCTCTTGGTGTTGAGGTAGTAGTTGATTAATAGCCCAGTGAATTGTTATGAGTTTTTTTCCCATTCACATGATTATTTATAGGAAGTTCCTTGTAAATAAATTTAAAAAAATAAAAATAAAATGTAAATAAAGAAGATTAAAAAGAAAATAATCCTTTTAAAAAAGTAAAAAGGTGAGATAAGCTTTTAAACATTATAAAAATCCTTTTATTAAGGAAAAGTCATTTAAACTTGGAAAACATGTAAAACCCTTTGTTAAGGGTGTTAAATAGCATAGTTATTACTAGTATGATGGTTTATTTCCACCCTTTGAATTATTATATAAACCAATAAAATAAATGTAAGAGGAAGTGGATGTTTTTGGATCACTCAAGGATGAAGGTGGTTTGGTGGGCTATGAAAATTGAGGAATGAGCACATAGGGTATGTCCTACTCGGTTACCTGAGATTTTCGTAGAAAGGTCTTTGTGTTGAGGTGGGTGCTATGTTGTGTGTGTGATCCATAGTTATGAGGGTTGACTATTGAGATCTTCCTAGAGTGAGAGTAGTCATTCTAGTAGTTTAAGTGATATGTATTTAATATGTTTCTATCAAAGACTATTTGAAACTATAGTATATATGAATCTAGACTATGTATCATTCATTTTGATCAATTATAAAAGTAATTTATTTTAATTTATATTTGAATATAATATAATAGAATAGAATTGTAAAACGTTTAAATTAATCAAAGTAAAATTGTATATATCTATTTTTATCCCTTCCTTTCTATGCAGGTATGCAAGGAGCTCCCCATACTGACGACCCACAGTTGATTGAGCAGACCACATCAACCGCCCTCCTCGCTTCCTTATGAACTTTTACGCTGGGAAAATGTTATGACAGAGCTTAGGGAAGATATTGCAGGCGTCTGAGGCAGAGGCGACCATAGTCACCACCAACCAGGTAAGCAATCGGCTCACTTTATTACTCTTTTTTTGTTTTATTTTTTTCTTACTGTTTAAATAGTAGAGCACGGGTTTTTGACAACCGATAAGCTAGCTTCTACATAGGGTATTCATTTCTTCAGTATAAATACTATCTTTGTTACTTAGTATCACCATTACAACAGTGTAATTGTATCCAAATCTATACCATGTTGCAAGAGTGTTATCCTGAATTTTTGACTCGTTTTAAAATTTGGATAACCAATCAAAATTTTCATAAAATTTGAGACTTTTCTTCTCAAAGACACGCATTACGAGGTGCAAAGAGTGACAAATCTCAGCTTTAGGTTTATTAACCTTTGGGCTACTCTTTTTCCCTCTTTCGTTTTCGTTTTCGTCAATCTCTGAGTCATTTTTAGTGTCTTTTTGACCAAATTCGGGTTTTTAGAGCAACTCAGCAAAAGGGAAATTTTGACTTAAAAGCAAAATTGCTAAAGTTCTTTAAAAACCCGAAATTGCTTAAGTGACTCTAAAAGTCCGAATTTTTGTTAAGTCTTCATATTTGTCTTAAAAGTAAAATTGTCATATGGCTTTAAAAACCCGAATTTGTTTGAAGTCTTCATTTTTGACAAAAATGAAAATTGCTAAGTCATCCCAAAAGCCCGATTTTGTAAAATGAACATGTTATGACTTCAAAGAAACCCGATTTTATGTTTTTATTGACATTTTACATTGCAATGAACTTTAGAAAGTCCGACATCATTCTATTTCGAGCTATTCAAATCCTATTTGGTTTGTCTTCCCTGTTTCATGGAGATTCCATCAACCTTAAGGCTTGAAAATTGGATTTTCTTCTGTAAATAGTCAGTTTTCTGTTATCTTCTTAACACGCCTAGGGTTTTATCATCATAATTTTCATTTGCAACTCGTTTCCAGGTATGTTATGCGTTTCTTGATCTTTTTTCCAATGTTTTTCTGTTATTTATTACTTTATATTAGACATTATTTTCATTTATGCATTTCGTTTTTGATTTTAATGTCTTTTAATGAAAACGCGTTTTTCTTTAACTTTTATACACGTTTTTACACAGTCATCGCCTCATCCAATACTCGTTTATACATATTTTGTTAGTATTTGCTTTTGTATTTTACAAAACGCGTTTTCTTTGTCATTTGTGCTGTTATAAAATGCGTTTTTACTTATGTTTAACCCGCCTTCGTCGTATTCCCTTCATACGTCCTCCATTTTCACTCATATTTAGTCCGCCCTCATTCAATATGACCTTCATACCCTGCGCTATCCACTTTTCTTCATCTCACTAAAATTTGCCTTCCATATCCTTTCATATCTCCATTCTTAAACTCCATTTTGAATGCATTTTTCATTTTCCAAATACCTCATAACAAATGCGCTTTTCATTATGTCATTCCAGCAATAAGGCTTTTATTTCATTCCGTCTTTATCCATATACCATGCTCGTTTCTTTCATTTTTATCCATCCATCTCAAATCCTCCATTGTTGTTTTCCACAAAATAATTCACTTTGACTCCTATTTCGGGTTTTGAGAACCAAAATTGCAAGTCGGAATTTATAACTGGAACTGCAATTTCCAAAATTGCAAAATTGTAAATTTGCTAAACTTTCAAAAAATCCCGACTGCATTTGTAAAAATTGCTGAAGTCATTTAAAAACCCGAAATGCCTTAAAAAGCACAAAAGTTGACCTTTTTTGGACGAAATTCCAAATCCAAACCCAAAAATCTCTTTGTCTTGCTGTTTCAAGAAGACAAAATGCTGTTTTTGACTGCCATCATTCCATTAAATTCTGAATTCGTCTTCAACATCCACTTTCCATCATTTTTCTAAAGACCATTTCATTGTCCTAGGGTTTGAGTTTCACCATGTCCACTCACGTTGATGCTGATGATGTTCTAACCTTATGGGGTTTTCACCGCAGTCTTGCAGATTCTTGTTCAATGACAGATGAACCAACTTCTCCTAAAAGCAAGAAGATGAAGTACAAATTTGATAAATATCAGAATGAGATTTCCCCATCTCACGTGGTTTCAAATATTGACGAAATCAAGGACACAGAAATTGGGCATATTGATATGTCCGAGTTTCTTGGGAGGGCCGAGAAATCTACTTCTTCTGATATGCAGAAATTGCTGAGGAGTCATATTCATCTGGTGTCTTCTTTTCCTGTTGCTGCCCTAGAGCCAGAATTCGTCCTTGCATGCGCAACACACTTTGATAAAGAATCCAGAACTATCAAGGACGATGACGGTAACGTGGTTATCAGACTGGATGCTGAGACAATCAACAGAATTTTCGGAGTTCCTGATGCTACTACATATTCAGAGATCACATTGAAGAGCGCTCACAAACATTTTGAGCAGAAAAAGAATGATTGCATCAAACATATCAATTCTAAATGGCTTCTCAAATCAAGACCTTGTGTGACCTGGATACCCAAGTTGTATCGGTCTGATTTTAAAGAGGAAATTAATGATATGATCACTCTTCTGAGCAGAATAGCAGGGTTGAAGGTTTCTAGTGTGTTTGAAAACTGGATGTATAAGTTCATGGTGGTTATTAGAAAAGCACAGCATCCAATATTTTGGGGAGAAATAATCAGTGACAGTTTGTGTGAACAGCTTGCACATGTTCCTACCACTCTTACCTTCTATATGAACTCATATTTGGTTTATATAGCAGCTTCGTTGAGGCATTTTCCAGGTTTATCTCCTAAAGGTGACAGATCATTGGTGCCTGTATGGGAGTATTATGATCAGCTGACTTTTATTCCAAGTCAAGCGCATTATAGAAGGGTTTAAGATGCTTTCTTTGGTTACTTTATGTGTTTGTTCGATAAAGCATTAACAAACAACAGGGTATCTGATGCGGCTTGGAATAAAGTAAATGAGTATGGTTGCTTGTTTCTTCAATTCCCTACCTTCACTTATATGAGAGTTGGCTGCTTTGAAGACCAACCTTATATGCTTCCAAGATATCTGACTGATAAGATTATTCTGATGGAGCTGGGAAGACAATTGATGACAGTTCATTCACGTCAAGCTACACAACACAAGACTGGAGTCAGTATTTCATCACATAATCCATTGATAATTGGGAGGTATTCTTTGACAACTTCTTCAAGAGCCAAAGCAATGGAAACTGAACTTCAGGAAATAACATTGAAAAGATTCCAGGCAAGAGTGGATTTTGATTATAGAAGGATGAAAGACAAAATTAAAAGAGCTTTCACTCATGTCCACCGCATTGAAGACATTTGGGCAGACCTCCCGACAGAAAAAGATATATACAGAATGGATTATTGCAGACTTACATTGGAGCAAATTATTGATCTAAATCTGACCTTAATTCCAGAAGGAGTAATTGATGATAGGCAGATTTTAGATCCTGAATATGAAGAACAAGGAGTTGCCAATGCTCCCATTCCTGCAATCCAGTGGTCTCAAAAAGAATCTATCTCTATCTTTGATAGATTTCAATCAGTCTTGGCAAACACCAACGCTTGGCTTAAAAGCATAGGTGTTAAGACTGTTAAAATCAAAGTTAGGGCTGAAGATGATCCAGCTGGTCCTAAAGGTTTGAAGTCAGAAATTAGAGAGCAATCAAAAGAAGGAGCTTCTTCTTCGGGTACTAGAATTAAGTTGAAGGTAAGCCGAGCTGCAGAACAACCATTGGAAAAGGAAACATCAAAGGGAAAAGAAGTCAATGAAATGCAGATTCAGGTATTAGATCAGCAAGAAAAAGATGAGGTTCTTGTAACCTCTACCATTCTAAGTGAGATAACTCCTCACATTGAAGCTCCAATACCAGAATCAGCCATATCTCCTATATCCCCTATCGACAGTGATGTCGATTCCTTTTCCACAGTATTTGTTCCTTCTATTCCACCTCAAGGGACTAGTCATCAGTCTTTATCAATAGTGAATACTCCCGTAAGAAGCTTACCCAATAACTTGGAGAGTATCTTTGATGCAAATCCAATCTTTTCAGCCATGTCAGAAATAACTCTTCCAGAGATTGATACATCTGTAACAAGCTTTGATTGTTTCATGGCTAATCCTAGTTGTAATTTGTCTTCTGAGCAAAACATAGTTGCTGTACAAACTGAGGCTCCCCCTAGAATTTTTGTTGTATCACAAACTGAATCTATTTCTACGGAGACTACAGTTGCTATTTCAGATGTGACAACTTTGGATCTTCCTCCATGGTTGAATTCAATTGCTCCCAAAAGAAAGAAACAAGTAGTGTCTCCTGATATTTTTGATTTCCAAAAATTAAAGAAATCAAAACCAATGGTTGCAAAGAAAGCAAAAACAGTCTCACAAGTGTTTGTTGACAACAATAAAATGAAATATGCTGAGATTGCAGAGCCTCTTGTTGATAAACCACATGAAGAGATGCAGGTGTCTGATTACAGGTTCACTAGGGTGGAATTGGGCAAGCAGACTCATGCCAATATGATGCAAGATGCTCAGAGTTTAGTAACAATTTTGGCACAAAGCTATAATGAACTTCTAGCCAAAAAGGAAAAGCTCAAGGAAGACAATGATCACCTAATTTCAGTTATTCAAGGGATTACTGGATCATCAGAAGCAGTTGGTTCTCAATCTGCAGCTCATCCTAATGAATCAGTTAGGCAATTAGAAAGAATTGCACAAAAGGCCAAAGCAGTTGATTCATGGGTAACTCAACTGATTGATCAAAGTATTCCAATGATTGAAAAGACCTTGCAAGTTCTAAAAATGTCAGAATAGCCAAAATAAAGCTAAATCAGACTTTGGAAGCCTTCAAACAGAGTTTGGAATCGCTTGAAAAAGATTTAAAAATCTGGCATGAGATAGATCAAATCAAGTTACAAATTCTATGCAGCAACTCAATTCTACCAAACAGAGAAAAGTACATAGAATTTGAAGAACTTATGACAAACAAGTCATTGGTCATTCAAGATCTTATCAAAGATATCCAGGCCACTTTAGAAATGAATGATGAAGTTCAGCAGGATATTCTTTCAAGTTTTGAGAAAATCTCTTGTACAGTTTTGAATCAAGAAGATGAATTACTTGCAGCTGATTTAGTTACTACAAAAATGGCAGCCAATCTTCGTCAACAAATGGAATCAGAGCAGTTTTCTATGGATTCAATTCATAAGCTTGTTAATCATCAAACAATCCTTGAGAAAATGCAAACTTCTTATGAAGAACATAGACTGGCAACAATCAGATATTTTGATGTAATCTTGAAGACAGTTGCAGTAGCCAAGAACACACTAGGTCCTGATCAGAATGAATTGCAGACAATCATCAGCAAATTCTTATCTTTCAAAGATAGGAATGAAACAAATTAAAATTTTAGGTTGTTTTATGTATTTTTACTTTCGACAAATATATGTAAAAACAAATTTTGCAAATTGCAAGTGTTCTTTCCTTGCAGTTTTGAAAAAAGTAATTACATGTAAAATCTTACAAAACAAATCACAATTTGGATTGTAATTTTGAATAAGTCAATTGCAATTAGTTATCGGTTGAGAGATTTTCTCAAGTTTGTTGAGATCCTCCCACCTTTTTCTCCAGACCTTCCTCCTATAAATACTTGAGGGGTCTATTGTAATTTGATATCTTTTTAGCAAGAAAGAAAACTCTGCAGAATTTTATACTCATAAAGTCTTTGAGCTTTATAGTTGATAATTGTGAATTTTCAAGTGATATCAAGAAGTTGGAATTTCAGACTTTGAGCTGAATTCTTATTTTGCATCCTTTATGTTCTTATGTCATTTTGGATCATCATTTTGTGACTACTTGAGAATTGTAGAATATTGCTGAAGAGAGATTCGATTTAAATATCTGCAGTCTTTGTGCTGTAAATGTGAAGATTGAATTCATAGTTAGTATTAGAAATTGAGAAGAATTATAAGTCTTTGTGCTCGTAGTAGTTCTCATTTAGAGTAATCAAAAGATACATCGTAGTTACAAACTTTGTGCTGTTTCGTGTTGTATGTTTTCATTAAGTAATTATTCTGAAAAAGGGTAGATAGGATCTCATTCCTCAAGACTTTGTGCTTATTGGTTGTTTTCCTATCCCGGAGGAAGTAACGGAAGTCTTTGCGCTTTCAGGAAACTTTATTTCCTCTTTCTTAATTTCACTGCATAGCTGCTGTAATAAGTTTCATCCATTTATACCGTTTCTTTTCTGTGAAGAGAGAAGAACGTAATCTTTCCTGAAATAAGAGGAACGATTGTTGTCCTACCCATATCAGTTTTATTTAGTTAAAGGGGGAGCCTTCCCTAAATTAGGAGAGTTTAATCTCATGTGTTGTGGTTGAAATCACTATTTTGTATACTTTCACAAGAATACAAAATTTTCAACCAACAAAAGAGCAATAGGCTAAGGTATATTCCTTTCTATCTTATTTCTTAAATGTGAAAACCCAAATGTGTAATATCTTTATTAACAACAAATGTATTATATCATGTAATGTTTTGGCAAACATCATAAATATTATGTTCTAAATTTTGGACTACTAGAATAAAATAGGTATATGTAAAAGAAGGAAGCAAGCATGCAACAATAGAAGCATTTCAGGTTTCTTGAAACTTTTATAGAGAATAATGGACTTTCCACCTTTCAAGATTCACATGTATATGAATAGAAGTCCTTTAAAAATTCACTAGCACAACAAAAATTATAGCTTCTACATTTCAGCTTTCACATTTGAACAACAATTATATTATTTTAGTTGTGTTTCTCAAACTAAACAATCCTACATAAAAAATTCAAAGAGTATTCTACATAACTCACACTAAAGTTTTGCATAATCCTCTTTCTATTACCAACTAAAACGGAGAAAAATAGGTGGGTGCATCAAATATGGGATTGATGAAACAATTAGGGACCTATTTCCCTTATTCTCTATTAGGGAAATGATCCTCACAAAGAAGTGACTATCAAACCCTGTGTGAACCAAACCGGGGAATCTTCGCATTTCCTTATGACCGGAAGGATGCTGCAAGCCGGGCGTCAAATAAACACTTTGGGGAGAAAAAAAAACTATTATAAATCAACCAAAATGCACTCTAAATACTTCAAACAAATAATATTAAACTCAATATTTGAACCAAAGAGAATATAATGCAAATTTGAGAAGGGAGAAACATGTGTACCCTGGCCACCAAACATTTTGGAAGTTGATCTAAGACTCATTTCTCGCCCATGGGCTTAATGGGTCCAAGTACGTGGGTTGCAACAATCTTTTTCTCAGATTCTTTGTGCAGATATATGAAACTTCTTATTTGTCCATGTTTCAAAGGTCAAAAGTCATAAATCCAATCTATAGGTTAGATTCCAAGGATTTGGGTGACAACTTTGACAACTTGGGTAACTTTGACACCCCAAATCTTGCACTTCAAAATGTCTTCAAGTCTTCTTCAACCTAAATCTGCAATCGCACACACAAGAGGGAAAAAAATATTTGTTTTTGGGTGAATAGGGTTTTGCCTTGGTCAAACCCTGTTTTGGTAATCAAACCTTGAATTGAAATAATGCATGAAAGAGGGAATGAAGAATGAAAAAAATCTATGTTACCACTCAACAAACCCTTGAATGAAACCTTGATAATGGAGATCTTAGGAAGTCTGCAACTTGAATGAAATGGTTGGATTGGATGTGGATCTTGACACTTGAATCTTGCTTTAAATGATACATTGAATGCTTGATTTGATCATAAAGCCTACATCACAATGTTAGCTTAAAAAACGTGCATGATGCAAGAATACTTTGACATGATGAATGGATCTTGAATGCTGCAATAAATCTCTAATATATCTTCTCTTGAATGCCCTTAATCATAAACTTTAGCTCTTGTGAAGTCACATAAAAATTCTAGCTTGAAAACTCTAGGCAAAACTTAGAAAATAACCTTGTATTTATAGGTATGTATCTTTAATTTCCCAAAATTCAAATATCATAAGCCGATATTGAATTATGGATTTGAATATGTCAAAATACTGCCAAAAACATAATTTAAATTTAGGTCCAAAGGTTTAGGGAGGGCCCATTCACCCATGGGCGAATGGGTCCCAAGTCCATAAACCTAGAACACACATTGCTCAATGTAAATTGTTATGTTTAGGCATTAATTATTGTTGGGTTTCCCCTTCAGAAAATGTAATTAATTATACTTGTAAATGAATTAAAGGGATATTAAGGCATAATTAAGCTCAATTAATTAAGAGGGCCTAAATAAGTGTGTAAATGTAAAAAAGGTACATTTAACAATTCACTAAATTAAGGCATTATTAAGTCCAATTTAACTAGGAGGGCCCAAACAAGTGAGAAAATATAAAGGGTTACATTTTCCTACACTACATTTAGCCCCCACTTTAGTGAGAGGATGACATTGCGTCAAACTCACACTAAAGTAGACAATCAAAAGAGGTCTAATTGTACAATCATTGGAAGGATAAGATGGCAAAGATTGAGGAGGAGGATTAAGCCTCCAAGATCTAAGATCTCATGGAAAAACCAACAAAGGCACAAGGAGACACATACCTATGTTAAACATATATATGTATGCAACAATGACAAGATACTCAATCATATAATGCCAAAGACTCAAAGGAAGATAAAAAGTAAAAGAAAAAGAGAAAGGGGAAGGATCAAGCCTCCACTGTCCAATGTGATGTGGAACACGCCTCAACGATTTATCCAAAAATGTTTACAAGTGGAACTCATTGTCCACTATGCAAACAACAATGTGCACTCGCATGAGCTAGTGAAATTCGTTGTCCACTAGGTGAACCCCCAAGGGTGGCAAATGAGTAAATCTTATTAGACTTTCATACCATACCAAAGTTATACCTTTGATAACTTTAATAAGACACCACACAATACAAAATTTGAGCTTCATAAGGCTTAGCAAGCTGTGTTATGCCAAACACTTATGGAAAAACAAAGCATCACATGCAAGCAAAGTGTGTTATGCTTGGTGGCTATGAAAAGAGGTTGAAACTTCAAGCTTCATAAGGTTAGCAAGTTGCATTATGTCAAACACTTATGAACAAAAATGCAAATAGGATAAGAAATGTTCAAAGGGGTTTTTCTTAGTTCATGTAAGGTCTCCTCTTAAGGAACATCACGCCTAATGTCTCCAAGTGAGGAAAAGTCTAGGATAAAATATTTTCAAGTTAAAGGCAATGCAACATGTAGCATTACCACTAAGAGGAAAGTCATATGCCCCAAAAGGAAA
>VDFB02240285.1:0-11481 GCA_007258455.2 Sequoia sempervirens
ATCCAGTTAGCTTGCCTACAGTGTCTAGAGTATATTTTGAGACCCTCTATTTTTTTGTATTGGTTCTTGAACCTTTGTAGATTTTTTGGTATAGGAACAATTCTTGCAAACACATACGATTACAATGTAATACACCGTTATTTTTTATTCAATATTTAAGGGTATTCATATGGTAGTTTACATCCTATTTTTTAGGACATCTTATCCCATTCCACCCAACTCTCAACTATATGCCATTCTCTCCATGGGTATTGTTACTACCTCTTAACAACCCAACAATCTAACCTATGATTTAAGTTAACAAACCTTATATCATAACCTATGTTTAATCCATAAACAATCCATCTAAAATAATTCTTAACAACCTTGATTTTCAGCTTAGGCTATTTAATTTTTATCACTGGCATCAAGTACGATAGATTACTCTGGGAAGTTCTTTTCAAAAGCTGACTTTATTTTCAACGAAAAAATGTAATAACCAAAAATAAATACACGTGAATATTTTTTCACTCACTATTTAGCTTAGGATATTTTGTCCATTGAAATTCCACATAACAATGGCAGACAAACAATTCCAGGCAAGTATCTTCATATGGGATACAGGCCTATACCATATGATTGGATAAATCTTTTACACAAGAGTCTCTTTCTATGTAAGTTAGCTTCGGCTTCGGCATGGCCAAAAGAAAAAAGGGAAGGAATTACAATGGATTAAAAACTAAAGCCTCTTTGAAAGACAATATGGATGACAACATTATGTAATTGAGACAGTACACTTGCATGAGGAAAAATCAATATTACAAGAACCTTATCATATAATAATAAAAAATCTCTGGTACACCTGCACATTATTTCATTTGTAATAACTTATTGCCAATTTGTCGTAATTCTGTCAATGCATTCAATGCTGCACCAACCTTTCTTAATGTCTCATCTTGCAAAAAAGATGATTCAAGGGCCTGCAAACGAAACAAAAACAAAAGCTACTTGTAAAACAATATTCAGTCCCCAAACAACGATAACATGCACTAAAATATTCAAGAAAACTTTTTATTCATTTTCTTGATTCCCTATTGGATTTGAAATGAACAACAGATCTTCCATTGAGGAAAAATAGATCTTTATCAATCAGAAGTAACACTTGATCCTAAGGATAAGCCTACTTGAATTTTCTGAAGAATGGATTGTCCCATAAATCTCAAATTAATAGATGGGTTGTCACTGCTTGATGCAGTGCTTAATTCTGCAGGGCTTTGTGATGTGTTTATGGCAGAACCATTAAGCACTTTTGTACACTTAACATCGTTACTACATGTGGTACCATAAGTATCATCAACAACAGGTTTCAAACAAGGTGTGGAAGAAACTGCTATATGTGAGGGTGTGATCGTTTTCTGTGATGATTGCTTACCATCACAATCAGGGGTACTCTTCACAGGAGAGGCATACTCAAACGATTTCTTCCCACAAGCCATATCAGCATTTGAAGTTATGGATTCATCCTTAAAACAATCATCAATACTTTTCTCCCCAGGAGCCAGGTTGTTTCCTTCAGGCTTCCTACAATCTAAATCAGAATTTGGCTTTGAGAATTCATCACCAAGCGTATTATCATTAGTTGTTGCTATCTGATTAACTTTATCTTCTTGAGGCACTTTCTCACTTCTAGATGAATCATTACAATTTGCTGCCAATCTGTACTTATGAGATTCCTTATTAACTTTTGCCCCGGGAACATTTCAAAAAAAATTCCACATCCATCAGAGCCTACCAGTATGTGCTACTACTGAAGGCTTTTGTTTTCTCCAAAATGTCAGAATCCCACCCATCTGGGAAGCATTACCTATTGTGAATTTTTCTGATATTTCCTTCAAGTCAGCATGTGATTCTTTGCATTGATTTGATTGACATAATCCATTACCCACATCTTTACTTTGATTTGATAATTCTTCTTGAATTGTTGAAGAATTGCCACTTGTATTTTATTTACATCATTGATATGACATTCTGAACTCTTTTTTTCCATAGATTCAGTCATTGGAATTCCCTATACCGATTGAATTAACACTACTTGCTCATTTGTAGTAGACATCAACAATTTATCAACATCAAATTTAGCCTGTGAGCCTACCTCCACCTGGTCATCAAACAATTTTTGTCTAGATGCTTTCCCAAAAGTTTCATTCTTAGAGTCATGAGTTCCATTTGAAACAGCATCTAGGTCATGCTTCAGAGATGTTCCACAATTTTTGTTTCTTGATATATGTTGCTTGCTCTGTTGCCTCATTTGAATCTAAAACAAGGTGTTGTAGATTTGAAGAATCTACTGAAATAATTTGACCATCATGCCTGAGTCCTTGCCATTATCATCCTGAACTTCATTACTGGAAGATTTTTCAGGCATCACTTTCTGCAGTATAGAAATTATCCATTTTTCTTCCCAGTAACCCTCTGGTAATGTTACCCTTGATCCATCAGGTGAGCATGGACTGGATTTTTAGTTTATCATGAAACTTGTATGAGAAATTACAAGTATCTGGCACATGGGAGAAACACTTGTACTTCTTTTGTGTTTACCCATCCTAGTGTAGTCCAAATTCAAGCCCATTTTTATCAGGTAAGGAGTGATGCAAACTAAATTCATGGCAATAGGTTGAATTGACACAACATTTTCAATCAACTTTCTAACATCAGAATTGCGTGGGAAATTAAGCAATTTCTTAAGGCAAGTCATGGCATCTAGACAAGCTAGCAATGATGGTCTTAAATGCAGGAGCGTTGATACTACCATTGCTGAAATAAATGTGCCACGATCACAGTATGCAATATTAGTTAAATGGTTAGAATCTTCAGACAAAAGAGAAGAGTTGTTTGGTGCTGAGAATATTGCATCCCAAATGAGCAACAGATCATGTAGCACAAACTCTCAACCAAAAAGCACACGCAACCACATCAAAGCGAAAAACTAGGGCTCAACATGCAACTCGGCTAATTAATCTTCTAGCATTTTTTTCCCCACTCCCTCCATACAACCTCTTCCCCTCCAAAATAGATCCAAATGTCCCATGGAACCGCACTATAACCCTCGATAGGACAAAATCTTGCCCTCAGTAAATAGGGTCCTTCTCGAGACCTTGTGACAGGAAAACAAAATGGGTATTCAAATCTGAATTGTCTAAGTCTACCCAACTGGTTCGCTGCTGGATTTGAATCTTAGCCAAGAGGGTCGAAGCTGCCACCCAGGTAGAGTGGATCTATGATCTCGCTAAGCAAGCCTCTGGCCACCCAATAGCCCTTGATGGCACCCATGAGGATGACCTGGCATGCCTATATGGCGACAATGCTCTACGTGTGGACAAGGCTGGGGTTGCCCAGGTAGTCCAGGCCACCCTCGCTGAAAATCTGTGCACCCATCTTGAACCACACTGCCTCCCCAAACTTCACCCTGTTTCCGCTCAGCAACTCAGGAAACAGGCACCCCAGCACTCCCAACATTTCCCACTGGTTGTGATAACTTCCAGCTCTTTGTTCTTTGCAAAGTCTTTGGGTTCGCCGATAGCTCAGCTATGTCCCACCCATAGTTTTCTGGCATCAAACTGGGGGAAATCCCAGTGGGGTTCCCCCACATTGAATAGCCTATCAGCTAATTATCTTTTATATTGAAGAATTGGTTTAAGTGTGTAGAGTAGCTTGTCGGTGGTCATCTGTCCAAGCCTCCTAATGTAAACCACAAACAAGTTAAATGAACAAGAATTAATGGTCTTGATGGATAGTTGTTCTACGAAATTGTGGGGATTGTGTAGTTGGGTCTCTGACCCCAATAGAGATACAAATTCATCCTGTCATCCATTCCCCCCATCCCCCAGAAAAAAAACATTCCTTCTTTTAGGACTTGAATTCCATAATGAGTCTCAGCCCCTCTCACACCAGCCCAACATTGTTTTTCTTAGTTAAACTCCTTGCACTCTATTAGTATATGTCACAAATTGGCATGCTTAGAAAGTGTATTTAGGGATTATTTTTTAATGTGGTGGCAGAGAAAAGGATATCCTTTCAACCAAACACAGGCAAAAGAAAAAAAGTAGCCATAATGTCAAGGTGATAAAAGGAATTGGACATCACCTCACTAATGTTAAGATTTGGAATTCCAAGGCTGCAATATGGGTCCACAATATGTCCAAAATTAAGAACAAATGGGATTCAAAAATCCTGGAAGAAGTTGGACTGGAAACATGACTTGGGTAATTTGCCATCCCAAACATGATTTCCAAATCAAGATGGCTATTATAAAGAAAATCCATAAAAACAACAAAATAACCTTCAAACTCTAAATGCAACCAATGTTGATTGCCTTTGTCCTGCAACAATAATCTTCAACTTTAACATCATTTTTTACTGTTAGCTTTGTTAAACAAAGCATTGATCACTACAGTGTGAATTGCTTCAGAATATCTCAAAGCGAAGTGAGTCAAGAAACGCAATCAACTTGCCATCCCAGGCATTTTTTCTAGAACCAGATAGCTAAAGATTACTTTGTATCAATCAATGAATTAACCTAAAAACCACCAATAAATTCAATGTCAACTTCCCTGACTATATCAACAACAATATTCAAATTTAGCAATCATGTTGCACTCATCTTTGACATGGGCTGATGACTCTGCTTTCCATTTTTGTCATTTCTCTCGTGCAAAATGTGTTTTGCACAATATTCACTGAATTAACCCCTTTTTAGCTATCTGCCTTATGTAGAGGCTCAAATGATTACCATTTACAAAATAGCCTTTCAGACATCCTTAGCTTATATAAGAGCTATCAAGAGGTCTTGACCAGTTCCATAAAATAACTTAGAAGACTACAATCTTTGTCCACCTGTCATTTGAAAATCCTTAATCCTGGAAATTGACAACTTTTGTAATTTATGTTCTAGAATATTATATTAGTAAAGTTGTCCACCTTAATATCAGAGTTCAAATCAGAGAATCATTTATGGTGTATCTAAAACCAGTAGTTTGTTTCCATGCCACAAACCTGTTGACACTAAACAATGCTTTATTACAGAAAAAGCCCTTTTATTTCTTAATGTCAACTGGGTCAGCAAACCTAGAAGCCATTAAGTTGTATAAACTCCTTTCATGCAAACAGGAATACCATATGCTAAACTAACTTTGAATCAAACAGTAAAGAAGTGGTACCTATGAATCCTACAAATCCTACCAATATTGAGTGGCATGAACAAACTGAAATTTCTTTGGAAAAAGAAATGTTTGTTGTAGAGTTTCCAATAGCATTAAGCAAGCTTGAAAAGGATTAATCGTGACTTATAAACATAGATTAAAGTTCAAGGAAAAAGATATCTCATACATTCATTGGTGAAAATGCCAATCCATGCACAGGCCCTTCATGACCACTCATTACATCCAATAGTTGCCTCGTCTTCGTTGACCAAACAAAAATCTGTATTTTTAATTAGTTAACATGGTACAATTATTCATCAAATAAATGTTTAATTTCTCTAAACAAAATGAAACAATTCTGAACGACATGTAATGACATGTGCCTTGATTTGCAATGTTAAAAAGCTACTACTAAACCACCTTCTGAAACCAGTCTCAATAGTAAATTACCTCATAAGAGTCCAGCCTACCAGCACATATCACTTCACCACTTGGGTCTGCTGCTAAGGAAACAAACTATTTGGGGGTAGGAGTTGTAAAAGTCTAAAAATTTCTGTAGCGAAACAAGTCCCAAGCATGCACTGTCCCATCAATTGATGCACAAAGGAGTGCATGATTGCCTGGCAAAAATGAATAGCAGTAACTACATTTGTATGCTCTACAAAAGTTACAAAGCAGAAGCCAGAAGAAGCAGTCCAAACCTGTCCAAATGCACAAGAAGTAAAAATAACAAAGCTTCTAGTTGGATCTTCTTAAGAATTAATTAGCAGAAACAAGTACAAACATAAAACTCCAAAGTTTTGAATAAAAGGTGCAGCAAAATACACTGAAATCAAAGAATATATGCACATGCTAGGAATACTAAAACTATTCATATTTAACAATACTTTCTTCAGCAAGATAACTAATGAAAAACAAAACAAAATAGCAGACAATTTTAAACATATACAAAAGTAAAAATGTTTCAACTATATTTCCCCCAAGCAATCAATCATCGAGAGTAGAATGTAACATTTGTTTACATATTCAGAACAAGGGAAATGCATGAACAAGAAGAATCTGGCTATTTCAACTAACCTTGACTTTGTTGTCATCTGCTCCTGTTGCTAAGAGTTGTGAATCAGGTGAGAAGGCCAAGCAATTAACATCAAAATAATGACCCTATTGTTTCAATATATAAGTTTCCGATCGCCATTCCCACACAAGCAGCTGACCCAGTTTTGCACACCCAAAAGCCAACCAATTACCCAGCCCATTGAAAACAGCTGTAGTAATATTCTCCCTTGTTATAGAAAGCAAATGAATACAAGTGAAATATGGCATCTGGTAGATTCCAAAAATTCTCGAAGAGAACCCAACAACTACTAACTCGAGATCCAAATGATAGTCACAAGCAGTCAAACATGCCCCCGTTTGCATGAAAAAATCCTTCTTCAGTAACTCCCATCGCCCTTGGTGCAGGCGTAACATCAAGTCTTCCCGTGTAGCCTTTGACTCTGGAACAGGAGCATTACCAACATTTTTAATGATTTCTTCACAATTGCCATCTGTCTCAATTTTGTGGCCACTGTTTTCCTGCCTCTTAATTATCTTATTGTGGCCATATTCCAGTCCACTATGAGTTTCAGCATCTGCTTTTGCAGAAAGGATTTTACAAGGGTTTAGGGCTTTTGGGTTTTCAAATTTTTGGTTACGGTTTATCAGCACAGTGAAATCCTCTGCATCATCCTCATCCTCCCACTTCCTCTTCTTGACTAAATTTCTCACATTTAAAGTAACATCAGCATGTCCATTGTTAGAAATTACCTTATTTTGGAGAGTGTCGTCCAAGTAAAATTTCCAGCTGAAAATTGCACCGTCTTTTGAAACAGAATAAGCGCCGTCCACGACTCCCTTCGAAACCCGAAAAAATGTGCCTACAATAACATCCTGGTGGCCCAGTAGCTTGACTGGCCGATAGTTTTCCATAATTTTCAGGCAAAAAAAATTGACACACAAGTCTTTGGTCATGATTATCGATGTCACATGCGAGTTTGCGATCAGTGGGTTAAACCCTAAAACAAAACCTTCAACAATGTTTAGTGTTTTTTAAATTCGTGAGCTTATTTTCTCCAGTGTATAATCACAGACAAGGCATGCAAGACGATCGGATTGATTTCTGATGGTCATTTTTTTACGTTGGCTAATTAGCCCAACTATTTTTCAAGGGTTTTTCGCTCTCGTCTTATTTATAAACTAGCATACCTATATTTTAAAAATATATGTACACGACGCCAAAAGATATCCTTCTCAAAACCTCTATTTTTAATCAATTGAACCTTAACCCAAATTGAAGCTTAACTCTAACCATAAAGCTATTTGAAGCCCAATGGGAACCCTATTTGAAGTTGGTTTGGATTACTGACTTATAAACAAGGACAAATTCCCTAGAAGAGTGTCTTTCAAGTTTGAAAAAGTGTAAATGGAAAACCCAAACTTCAAAATGGTTGTGACTAACTCCTACTCACCCAAATAGTTGATCATCGCACTAAGATGTGCATATTCAACAGAAAATTAAAATTCATAAAACTCAGAGTGAAAGAGTGGAATATTGTTTTTTTATTAAATCATAATCTTGATTTAGTCATAACTATAATTGAATCATAACTCTAATTGAATCAAAACTCTACTTGAACCCTAACCCTAACACTAATACTAACCCTTAGCCTAATTTAACCCTACCCCAGCCAACCCTAACCTTAACCCTTATCCTAATTAAATCTTAAGCCTAATTGAATCTCGAGGGAACTCTAATTGAACTCTAGCCCTAACTTTGAATGTAACTCCCACAAACTTCGAGAGTTTTATAGATAAAATATACCAAGATGGATGTATGAACCTAGGTAAAAGAGATTTTATGACTTAAAGTCAAGTTGTTTCATAGCCAAGTTAAATCTTGTAAAATTTCTTCATATGAACTTTAGGAGGGACAAAGCTTATCCAAATCTCCAAAAATAGGTCCCAACATGAACCTATCCCATAGGCATTCAACCTAGGGACTTTTTCACTTAATAATGAAAAAAATCACTAAATAACATTTTTAAAAATCCTTCTACACAACCTTGTTTAAAAAGCAGTAATCAAGTATCCATATATTTTTATTTTTTATACATTTATTAAAAAAAAGAAAAAAGATTATAATTATTTCTATCTATTTTAATAATGAAATTTGAATACCCATGTTAATTCCAATTTAATTTTAGAACAATTTTAATAAACATACATATTGACAAAAGCACTCCCATGTAAGGTGGGCACATTTTTCAATCCCTTCTTCCACCATCCAATCCTCCACTCACTCATTTCTATCCATTTAACTCTACTTTATCCATAGATTCTCATTATCATATATTTACTATAATTAGCTTTCTATTACACTCGTGTCCACACATATTCCTATATATTTCGCTTTATCCATATGTTCTCATTATCATATATTTACTATAATTAGCTTTCTATTACACTCGTGTCCACACATATTCCTATATATTTTACATCGAAGGCGTATCCAATTTGAGAGAGATCAACCAAAACTTTGAAATCAACGGTTGACCTCTTTCCACAGCACCTGGCCAATGATTGAAAACAAGTGCACCATCGATCTTATTAGTTTTTGCACTATTTTTTTAGCCACTTAATGGTGTCGCTCGCCCACCCATGCACGACTTAAATTCCCACACTATAGAAGTTAGCTACTGCAAGATAAGAAGACATGGGTTTCCAGAGCGTGTCACACTGTTTCACTGTATGCAAAAAAAAGAAAATGCACAAAATGGGTATGTTGAAAAGGTTTTAGAATCTTTCAAACAAATGCAATTGGCAGGTGTAAAGCCAGAGTCCTCAACCATTGCTAGCATCCTCCTTGCTTGTGCTGAAATGGGAGCTTTGGAACATGCTATGCACATCATTCACAGGATCAAAGATAGAGGGGTTTTGTAAGATGATGTATTCACAACTTCCCTAGTAGACATGTATGCAAAATGTTGATGGATAGACAAGGCACACAAACTGTTTGAGTTAATGCCTTAAAGAAATGAGTTCTCATGGAATGCCCTGATTGTAGGATATTCACAAAATGGATTTGTTGAAAAGGCTTTAGAAACTTTCAGGCATATGCGGTTGATGGCCTTAAAGGCATACTCTACAACCTTTGCTAGCATCCTTGCAGCTTGTGTTGAATGGGAGCTTTGGAATAGGGTATGGACATCCATCAAAGCATCTAAAGGATAGAGGAATTTGGACAGATGTAGTTACAACCAGAGCGGTAAACATGTGCGCAAAATGTGCAAGCATAGACAAGGCACACGAACTATTTGACAATGTGCCTCAAAATAAATTTGGTCACATTGAATGCTATGATTGCAGGACACGAACAAAATGGATTTGTTGACAAAGATTAAGAAACTTTCAAGAAAATCAAATTGGTAGTTGTAAAGCTAGCATTCTCCCCACCTATCCCAAAATGGGATTTTTGGAACATGGTATAGATTTGATGGAAGGGGGAATTTTTTCAAATAATTTAGTTGGAAATGCTTTGATAGACATGTATGGAAAATGTAAAGTATAGATGAGGCTTGTGAACTATTTAAAAAAGTGCATCAAAGAAATGTGGTGTCGTTTGCAGGATATGCACAAAATGGATTTTGCAAGGATGTTCTCATAATATTTGAAATAATGAAGCACTCTCGAACATATCATAACAATATAATCTTTTCTTGTGTTCTTTGTGTATGTAGCCATTCAATTTTAGTGGATGAGTGTTTATATATTTCAATAAGACAAGTAACCCTTATAATAGACATGTTCTAAAGTTTTAAAATAATATCTATTCCCTTTAAATTAATCCTTTAAAAGACATTAGCTAGTATCTTCACTTTTTGCTTTTAAGTGGGGGTGATTTGAAAGCCATGATGTTCACCAATTACTTCTCATTCATTTCATGCAAAAGTTGATGTTGCAAAAAAGCAAATAACAAAACCACATAAGAATGTCAAAAAGTGTTTAACCAAAATTGAAAAAATTGGATCTTGGTCTTCAAGGTTACAGTTGGTTACTACATAAAGTAGTAGTATTATTAAAGTTGTTGTCAATGTGTTTGGATACTATAGGCAATATAGTTTATGTTTTTTGAAATAAATTTAAAGTTTAATAGATTTTAAACTAATAAATCATGCACAGTAATTTGTGTTGCCAATACCTACAAATTACCTTTTCTTTTTATTCTCTTTTTTGAAGCCTTTGTCATCATTTGTGCAAATATTTTTTCCTATTTTTTGTCATTTGTGTAGATTTTTAAAGTTTAAAAGCTTAATAGTTGTTCTATTTTTTTGTTGTTTATATCTACCAATGATATATGAACATAGATATCTAAATAGTACAATCAAGAAAACATCAAATAGATCAATAGATATTGTTTTGCATAATAAAGATGTTTCATATTCTGAATATAATCCATCTCAATCCACAAAGGCTAATTATACTGTAACTTTAAATAAGAGGTAGCAAGAAATCTTGCAAATAATGAGTGTTCTTTCATAATGACATGAATTCCAAATAATTGGAGTTCCCTTACATAAGACGTTCAATTACTATAAAGGAAAAGTAAAGGTACATTCAAATTTGAAGCCATATCATAAGGATTTAGGTGCATTCAATTACAATCCTAGAAAAGAAAATCCACATTCAAATTTGAAGGATTGTAATTGCAAATATTGCTATGACAATCTACAAATGAGTATCTAGTTTGTGAAAGGAAATTATCTTGAGAAAATCTGGAGTTGGGACTTAATGTTGAAATAAAATATGACATAAATGAGGAACTCCAATGGCATTTAGTGCCAGCAAAATGGTTGAGTTGTGAGAGTGTTTGGTCTTATTTTGTTGTTGCTTTTATGTATTTGCATACCTGTAGGAAAATTGTTAGAAAGAGAAAAGAAAGATGTTTTTTGGTCATGTTTTAGAGCAAGTTGATATTAATGTTTCATGTGTAGTGTATGACTACTTTTTTGAAAGAAGGAATTTGGATTAATCATTGGAGACACTTTGTAACTAAGTATGCAATGAGGGTTTTTTGGTTGGAAGTGGGAAAAATGTAGTTGATAAAATAAAAGTAACTAACTTGTAGTTCTTTTTTGTATTAGTGTTCATTCAAGAGTTTGAATTTGATAATGCCAATTTAAGCGTTCTTCTTCTTGCTTTCGACGAGCTACCTATGGACTTCGTTGCATGCGTGCATATCATTAAAATGTGAAGGCTAGTTTTATGC
>VDFB02240286.1:0-28033 GCA_007258455.2 Sequoia sempervirens
CTTTCTCTTTGCAATAAATTTATAACATTAGGCAGAATCTAGAAGTTTGTTTGGTTTGAAGGGTCTTATTTGTTTGAGAGGAGAGTTCAATTTTGTTGAATGCTCTAAAAGTAAATTGTTGGTTTCAAAAGATCCTAGAATGATGAGAAACGTTTGGTGTTGACTACTTGAGAGAAACTAATTTTTCTAACGCATAATGGCTATAGCTTACTGGTAAAGTTGTATATTATTGGGGCTCTTAATTTGTTTGAATTTATTAAGGGCCTAGACCAAGTTTGTCAAGGGTCCCAAACATGAAAAGAAGTGACAAAATGTCCACTCATTTGGTACATCATAATAATTTGAGTGAGATTCATAGTTGGTTGCATTGTTACTCTTTGTTAAAATGGATGAAGGACATAGCTACCTATTGTAATGAGAAAGTTTCAATGAGGTGCATCTTGTTATTGTATACTATAAAGAGCCTATATGACCTATTTTTTTCTTTCAATTTTGGCAAAGATATAAGTATGTTTTTTCAAGGTTTCCATGGGTTTAATTACAAATTACAACATTGTAGATAAAACCTAAGTCAATAGTTGATAAGGCCGTCTGATTTGAATTTTGAAAACACAGGGCTTGCAGATTGGATTTGTAGCTTACTTAGTTGACATTTATCTTCAAACTTGAATAGAATATTTCATGTGGTTCTTGTTTCCTTTTGTTTGGAACGAATACATGGCAGTTACTAGTGCCTACTCTAGAGGCATTGTTGGTGCGATGCTGGGATATGACATAACCAAGTGACAAACCTTTGATCATGTAGTGAGGTGGCTTGAGGAGTTGAGAGGCCATGCAAACAACAATATTGCTATTATGCTTGAGGAGTTAGTTTTTAGGCGATTTACCAAGGGGAAGCTACCCTTTATTCAAAGGTTGACCTCAAGTTTCGCGAGTCCCACAACTTGAGAGGTCATCCCATGTTTCATAGGATAGTTGGATTCAAGATTTAGTAGGGTGCATATTTAAGGTGATAACAAAACCTAAGGAACAAGCCAATAATTTTCCACAAGAGAGTAAACGGTGCAACAATGATGAATACATGACAAATGTATGGTAATTAATTTAAAACAAGGATAAATAGATGACTATGACTCAAGCAATGAACCAATTTAAACAAGTGTATAATAATTATCCATATGTTATTACATCTAAACATTTTTACCAAAGTAAACACAAAACTAAACGAGAAATAAGAGACGATAATTCTATGGTCCATGATAGTGAACATAACATTGCTTCTAGATTTAGTTATATAATACTTTATAACATCAATATTTTTTATCACTCTATAAACCATCATGAAAATTAAAAAACTTAATGATAAATCATATAATATAATAATAAAAATGTTAATTTAAAAACTGCCACAAGCTAAATATCTAATATTCAAGAAAAGGAATGGGTATGCTAATTTCCATTACAATTATTACAATTATAGACAAAACCCCCTATGCAAAGATACATCATTTTCGATTTGAACATACCCTAGAACCTCAAAGTCTAGACTAGCGAATAAAATTGTATCGTAGGAAAATTTAATCATCCACTCAATTCAACATAAGAGAATCCTA
Organism: Sequoia sempervirens; assembly: GCA_007258455.2. Classification (NCBI taxonomy): domain Eukaryota; kingdom Viridiplantae; phylum Streptophyta; class Pinopsida; order Cupressales; family Cupressaceae; genus Sequoia; species Sequoia sempervirens. Next base: position 1,614 of record VDFB02240286.1, read on the forward strand.
TTTCCTCGACTGAGTTTCTCATGTAGTCCCTTTTAGTCTTCAGTTTCGTGTATTTTCACCTCTTCAACCAGTGCCATGGCTCTCCTTCAAAAGTGTTTTCTACATAATCCAATTCAAAAAACCTTTTTATCCGTACGTTACGCTTCACACATCTTCAGAAGATTGCACCGCTTCAATCCCGTTCTCTGCAACTCTACCATACACATTGAGCCCTGCAGGCTGGACGACGAGCTTGACCAAAACAGCACAGGTAATCAGCATCTCACACATGTTTTTTCAATTCTCAAGAACAAAAGCACATATGTTATTAACATCTATATGGTATTTTGTTCACAAGATAGGCATAAACACAGCTATCATTTTTTTTTAGCAACAACTGTTTTTCATTAGCAGCCCATCTTTGTTTTTCTTCACAACGGAAGCAATAACAAATCTATCAACACAGTCACATATTTTTGTAATTCACAAGAGAAGCAAAAATACAAATCATAAACACCCAGTTTTTTTTCAACTCACATCAGAGGCCAAAACATAGATTTAATCAACACCCACACGGTTTTTACATTACAGAAGAAGCTGAAACAACATTATGTTTTGACATTTCAATATCAATTTTGGACATAAAATGTTTCAGACATTGCCCAGAAATTGGAATTGGATAACGGGGCTTACTTGGGAAAGGAAAATTGGAGTTCAGCTTCACACAGAGGAGGAAGAGTTCAAAGAATGCAGGATGCCCAGATTAATTCAGGTAGGCATTTCTTAATGTAAAATTTTTAAGTTTTTAAACCGTTCATTGAACATTTGAGAAAAAAAAATCAAAACATGAAAAATACAATCAGGATCTGCTTAAAGTTTGGGCTCCTCGCAAGGCTTGTTTGTGCCTATTTTGTTAGGGTATATTTTGTTTGGAATTGACACAAGTCTGTTGGATAAACCACTGCTTGTCAACATTCATCTGTTGATTACCGGTGGCTGAATGATGCTTGTAATTAAGTACAATCCCTGGAAATCCAGTGTATACCCCTGGTTGAGACTTCCTCTGCAGTTGAGCATTGAAGTTGGGCCTCTTAGTAAGTACAAGCCATTGTTTGAACTTTAAGCCTCGCCAGCTCAAAATAAAAATATCATTCCTGGTGCGATTCACTTTATGTACACTAGTACAAAATCAATTTTTTGATAGATAATTTGAAAAAGGGTTGTCACTGGGTTCCCACCCCTAAACAGAAAGAAGTAAAATAGTGAACATTAGATGAAATCATTGCTGTGATAATGATTAACATAATACTATAAATGGGCTGTTGTACCATGGCCCACATACATTATCACCGTAAACCATAAAGATTCCAAGACAATGAAAAGCAAGAAGAAGAAGAACTGAAATATCTTCTTTACGAGATCCCAGAATTCGATTGATAGAATTACACCACTTAACTCTTGCTTGGACAGGCTGCAGATCTGAGATTCTGTCCCAGAAGTAGCTTTAAACAGTCACACCCAGTACCACTTGACCCATGACCATTTACTTCAACCTTGCTCATACATCAAATTTCTGTATCTCAAACAAACTTTTGGATGGTCTTATTCAGTTCTCTTATATCATCAGCATAATCCATATGGCAATCATTCGTTTTGGTTGCATACTATTCTATTTAATTTGAATGTTTTCTTCTGGGAAGCTTAGCATCTAAGAGGAGATCATAATCCCCTCATCCACAGATTTTATCGATCATTGTAGTATAGGCACTCTTGGAATTATAGGCACTCTTGGAATTAATTGGATGTCAAATTCAAAATCTCTTCTGACTGAATGGCTAAGCCCATGTTCAATGTGGATCTGGCCTGTCCATGTTCAATGAGAAGGAGTCTCAGTGTCTGCCTTTGATGAGAAAGTCGCAGAGATTTTAGGAGATGCAATTGGCAAGAGTAGAGGCAGATTCTCCTTTCTATGCTGTTTCCAGCAAATCTCCCAGCCTTTGTCAAAATTAGAACTTTGTAAAAGGATGCAGAATCCTATCAGAATATAATCAAAAGTTTTTTTTTTGTCCTATATTGTTATGAATGACCTAACCAAAAAGGATGAAAAATGTGAAAACATAAAGAAGGTACATAAATTGTTTGACCAAATGTTCCATCCACACTAAGTTGCCTTCATGTCTCTGTCACTGCAACTTTCTTTCTCAAACTACTTGACACTACCTGCCTCTTGCATCTCTCCTCTAGCATCAGACATACATGCCATGTTTTGGGAAACTTCCTCTACCGACTTATTGCTTAGGATAACATAAAAGTAGAGAGAAAGGCAAGCTAAGGAATAAGGGATTATAAAAGATATGGCTTATTTTCAGAAGAAGCCCTTCCAAACTGCCCAAAGTCAGGATCAAATGGCAACTAGGTCACTCTCAGCTCCCAAACTGTCCAATGTCAGGATCAAATAGCAAGCCAGGTCAGTCACATTTCCCAAACTGCCCAAAAGCAGGATCAATGAAGCAAAACTAGGGCAAAGAGTAACTGAAGGTAGTTTGCTTACTTGGCCCTTTTCAACAGGGCAGTAGGGACACTCCACAGTATCCAAACTAAACTTTCTCCAAAGTAAAGTCAATACTTATCCGAACCAAGTGCAGCTCTCTTTGCCACCAGAGACTGTAAGAACCCCTGCTAATTCTGCCCTGATTTTTCAGTTTAGGTTGTTTGACATTTTGTCAAACACTTGGCATGCAATCTGGTTTTTCTGAGTTTTGGGGTTTTGTTTGTTTGATTCTTGATGGATTTCAATATAAAACATAGGAATGATAGACAATGTTTGCATAAACCAATAACAAGAATTTCACATGCAACCTCCACTTTATTGAGAATATATCAGATCTGAGTACATTGATTATCAGGTCTGATATAGTTGATATCAGACTGAAAATACTTATGAAATGTGTCTACAATATACAAACAAACTGTAAGATTGGGTTTACCACATACCCGTTTGCTTGTTACTTCATTTAGGTTCAAAGTGAACACATATATGGCAAGAAATTGCTGATGTAGATGCTCTCAAACCCTGCTGTTAATGTCTGAAGTATTTTCTGATAATAATGATGTAAATGGCTGCCGAAACAAACCCTAAACTCCTCCAAATGAAGGTGGCTAGGTCTAGGATTGGAACAATGAAACCCTAGATTGATGTGATGTCAATACAATGCCAAATTTGACCACCAAACCCTTGGATCTGCAATCTGATATAAAGAAACCTGAAACACAAATCTGCACATGAATATATGTTGCCAATGACCAAAGATTCCTTCCAAAACAAGGCACTTCACTCCCAAACCCTAGCAATGCATTTGTAGGATGAAAATATGCCAATATAATCTTCAGATCTGAACTCTTTTGTCCTTAATCTGCAAATAAAACTTCAAACCCTAGCTGGAATGATGATTTCTTTCAAACCCTAGCTGGTTGAGCTCCAAGATTGCCAAAAACACCAAAATAGGGTGTAGAAACCCTAGTGCCCAGCAATTTAACATAATATCAGCAATAAACCTGCAACCAATGCATAAATATGGAAGCCAAATACTGCCATAAAACCCTCAAGGTTGAATCTGCAATGTCTTCCCCAAAATCTCAAATACCCAACTTGGAATTTTGTTTCCAAATCACTCCCAAGTTGTGCTCCAAACCCTAGCCAAAATTATATCAGACCCTAGCAGCTGTAAACCTGCAAATGAAATACCAATTCCAGCTTCTCCTCAATGCCAAATACCTGCAATAAGCTCAATGGCAAATCTTGGGTGGATTTACCTCACAAAGTAGAGTTGGGTTTTCGTCCAACCTTAGATATTCTTGAAGGTTTTCGTCCTCAAAAATTTAGCTGAATCTAAGATTCAAGCCTTTGCAATAATGCATAAGAAATATCAACTCAACAATAGATGCTCAAATGCCTTGCACTCAGCTCCTTTTAAAGACTCAATTGAATCTTCTAGAAGAAGGCAATTTGTAACTAACTCTAGCTTCTAGAAGAACACTTTATTTAATAAAGTGACCTTATAATATTATTTTATTTTTCACTTAAATCACTTTTAAAATATTTAATAAAGTGACTTTATAATATTTTATTTTTTAATTTAGGCACTTTAATTAAATTAATTAAAATAAAGTTACCTTTATGATTTAATTTATTTAGATAACTTTATAAATAATTAATTTAATATGATTACCTTATAACTCCTAATATAGCCTATGGGAATAAAATAGGCTATGTACTTCCACAAGATGATCACTCGAAAAATGGGGACATTACAGTTAGACTAATTTCCTATGGATAACTGCTTCCTAAAGGTGTTTTCTCATAGGAGGGTTGTCCGTCTTCCTGTACAAGATAGAAACTCCACTTATTTGAGATTCTGTTGTAAATCAGTTGAATGCAGACTGAAGAAATAAAAGCCACAATTTTATTAATAAAGTCTTAAAAGCCATAATTTTAATTAATTTATCAAACAAAATTCTGAAAAGGATTCAAAACTGATCAATTCTCACAGGAAGAGGAAGATGTTGCACAACAAAAAAGAGCAGTTAAAGTAAATCTCCATTGTGATTCAGGAAGAACTTTGATTATCTTGTGGTACCCAAACCATTTGCTGTCTTAACTACTAGTTTCAGCATCATCCCAAGCATAGAAGCATAAATCTGCAAAAAACTCGATTAATTGCAATTTTTAAAAAATTTGCAGGCTGGACAATTTTTTGAAAAAATTGTTGACCAAAAACGATTTCTTCTCGTTTAAAACTCCAAAATCGCCAAAAAACATGTGCAAAACTTGCAAAAAAAGGCGAATAACATCATGCTGATTTTCGTGCAAAAAAAAAATCACGAGACCATAGCTTGTTGCTTACTATTATTCTCTGATAGAATTTTTCCAAGCATCCATAGCTTGTTCCAAAGCACCTTTTTTAGGCCATTAAATTGATTAAATCTATTTTCTATAATTCATGTATTGAACTCTATATTTTATTTGCTTTCAATGTCTGTATGCTATGGAAATGCCATTAAATTTTTGAAAAAAGTAGTTTCTGACTGTTTTTTATCAATTTTTTGCATTTTTTGTAAATCCAATTTTTTCCCCAAATGATTAATGCTGCTATGATCCCAAGCATACATGGTTGAAATGTAAAGTCCAAAAACTAATCATATTTGCTGTTGTTGATGTTATAGAGCAGCGTTAGGCTACTACTTCTAGCACTTCTTGTCTCCTTGAAGACAATTCAAATGATAGCTTAAACGGCTATTTGAATTGTAATATTATATTTTGAAAAGGCACGACTTTTATTAATGAAGGCTCGATCTCATGAAGTGGCGCGATCATAAAAGGCCGACATCATATATGATATGGATGCAAATTTCATTAAGAGATATTTAATATTTGTTATCAAGAGAAGCCGACTTCATTTATGATGTGTTGCCATTGTTTGTTAGGGTCACGTCTTTTGTAGTGGCCGACATGAAGAATTGAAGGGATGTGTATCTCCCTTTCACTTGTATTTATAATCGATGGCATTTCTTTGCTTGGTATTCATTTTCATTTCACATTCATTCCATATTCATCACAAGTTCAATTCATACAAGTGCGAGTTTGTCATCAAGTGCAAATCAGTATTGTAGAAGGCTGAGTCTTATCATCAGCAAATTGCATCATTGTGTTTTTGTGGTTGCATCAGATTGTGGTGCTTTCTCTTGATCTTCATATCGGCCTCTATTGTAAAGAAGAAATTCTTTGTGATTCAATATATATGTGATATATTGTTGCTGGGTTTTTCTCCCTCAAGAGGAGGGTTTTCCTAGGGTATCTGTTGTATTATTGTGTTGATTTTTAAATTAATTTTCTGTGCTTTACATCTGATCATAAAACTAGCATGGTATTAGAGTGGGTTAAGTAAAGATCCGATCAGGTGTGGCTAAGCAATATAAGCTAGATCCAGAAAGAGTCTATCTCCGAGTAGTGGTATATATTTGATAGCCCTGGAGACCATAGGAGTCTAAAGGTTGCCGAAAGCTGCTTCACAAAGAGTTCAAGTAATCTAAGTCAGACAACACTATTTTTCTTTGAAGTCTGATTCTGAAGATTGTCATCATATTCAAGATGCCAGAATTCGATATGTTCTGCTTCCAATGTTCGAACCATTCCACCAATAAATGAAAGAGAATGTATGCGGTGACGCAGGTGAAAAAGGTGCCTATTACAATAGATATGATTGTTTCGATAAACTCCGAAACTTAGTAGCCAACACAAGAGAGAAAATGGATCCTGGATTTCAATGGTATTTATCAAAACAGCTGCTTTGAGATCAATACAGAATATCGAGCCCCGACAAATCCTCCGATATTGGTGATTGTCATGCCTCCCCTAAGTGAGAGATTGAAGATCATAGATATAATCACGTCTCGATAATGTGAGACTGTTGGATGAGTGTCACCGGGATAGCGATGGGTGTTGTCCGGATTCAAGTGTTCCGGTCATCAAATTTGAGGATTGATATCATCTATTTAGGTGGGCGATCAGAGCTGAATTGTGGCGGAGTTACAGGCTCCTACTATCTCACATATCTCGATTCAGGAAGTCACGATTCTTATAGAAGTGCGCTTCTGGGTAGAGTCGCTTGAGCTATCAAGCGTATTGTTTTCTGTCAGGCAAGAGGACCTCCCTTCGTTGCTTCCAAATCACAAGGGACGGAATAGTTGGAGTCCGATCACTAGTTGACTCTTTCCATGGGGCCACCGAGCTTGTTGAAGAGTTCACTGGATTGAATGGCGCCTCTAGTTAAACTCTTGATGCTTCCTCTGCCATGAAAGGGACAAAATGTGATTCGCGCCCAGCCTAGTCGTCCGATGCTTCTCAATTGTTCCCGTCAGGCTTGATGGTCTCGCTTGGATTAGTTCCTATGTATGGGCAGTATTAAAGTGAACAAAATCAATTCTGATCTTAGAACTCATCGCCTCATTCGTTAGTCTGGAGTCATTGGTTATGTGCGACACCACTGAAAGGGTGGAGCACGATATCGGCATCACCCTTCTCCATTCGCATGCGACATCATATATCGATGGTTCTATGGTTGCCGTTTGTTGGTCTATATTCATGGTATTGGTTGTTATTGCCTTGGAGTTGGGCTTATTTACAAGTGATTATTGAAGGTTCGGAAGTATGCATGTATTCTGAGAAGTGTGCTTCACTCTGTTGCCACGTATTGGATCATTAAGAAAATAAATGATATTGTCATGTCATGTGCTGCCTGGGTGTTTGCTTCATGTCCGTGAATGAAGTTCATGTTATCTGGCAAATTCGAGCTTATTGGTAGAGTTCAACGTTGGCGTGGTTTGGCTTAATCTGGAGGACAATAAACGTCCTTGCAGTCATGATGGACATCAATGGTCTTTACGACCTTGCAGTCAAGAGCTTAACTGTTGACAAATCGAGCTGCTGTTGTGATCAAGTTGCAAAATGGCTGCAACCAAAGAAAGAATAAGTATTCCTTGATTATATCCTCGAAATCACTTTCTAGGTTGGAATTTCAGTCTGTTGAGTTGTGCATATCTGATAACGGTTGTTTGATCATGTGTGTAGAAAAGATCGTGTTTTCTCTTGAATTGTAATCACTGGGATGAGATCCTTTGTGAGGTGTTCATTGTGAAAATTTCTGAGTGTGACTTAGAGATGAAAAGAGAACTACAATCTCGATTGTGATTGGTTGATCACATCGATATCATTCTCTTTATGCATGATGATGCCTTGAGTGGCCTGATCCTATATGCTGGCTGCATAATGCGTCTAAGAAATCTGAGTTGTGTAGATTATCTTTTGTTGTACTGAGATCAACACTCTCGAGAGGAGCAAAAGACGGAAGAAAGATATATCTGAATTCAATAAAGATAAGTTTCCGATCTTTTGATATTTGCTACATATTTCAATTATAGGTTGATTTCTTTAATATTGTTCATAAATTCTTATGTATTCATGCTATAACTTGAGATAGTAAACCTTGTATGACTCTAGCCTTGATATTTCTTTGGATAATTATAAGCTGTTAGTAATCTCTCTCCAAAATGCTTCCAGGACAGATCTAGGAGCAAGCAGGTGATGAGAGATTGCTTAGTGATGAAAAGCTTGAGGCATCTTGTGAGGAAGTCATGTCGACCAAAGAAATGATCAAGCGTGAAGTCACAACTTGCAGCCATGGGACTTAGTTGGTGGCTAGAGGGAGTTCACTTCCAGAAGTCTTCTTTGCAATCTCTGAAGCAGGGATCAAGAGGGAGTTTTGTAATTCACTGAGAAGAAGTGAAGATTACTATATTGCAAGGCTAGGTGCTAAATCCTTAGAGGATCCCTTCAGCTACTGAGATCAAAATTGCTCAAGACAGTCATCTAGATTTGAGATTGGAAGCCCTGCAAACCTATTCATAATAGAAGTGATCTGGGATGAGGTCGAGGAGGACAATCCTGAACTCTCTACAGTATCAGAAGTGTGCACGAGCAAACATTTCTCTAAGGCAAGCGTTGCAGGCAATCTTGGACGAAGAGGTCAGAAGGTTGATGCAAGTACTTGAAGATTCAAAGGGAGCCTACAGAACCTGAAGAAGATGTGAGTGCATTCAATTAGTTCATGTGTGAACCAAGGCAAATACACCTAGTTGCAACAAAGCATATCCTGAGATACTTGCGTGGTACACTTGGATATGGCTTGAGATATTCTTCAGGTGTGGATTTGAAGCTGCATGGTTATACTAATTCTGATTGGGTAGGGTGTGTTACTAATTAGAAGAGCTGTAATGTCCCCATTTTGCGAGCATCAGAGTTCGTAAGGATTAGCCTATCATTTGACCCTTGTAGGCTAATATGTCTGGATAGAGGGTCCTATGTGGCAGTTACCCAGTGATTAGAGACATTACTCCTCAGCTGGATTTAGGTTTTGGCCTTTGCACAGGTTATTTGACTTAGTTTGGCACACTTACTATTTATAGTAAGTTACTATTTTGGGAGTCAGGGTTTCCAATATTAGCAGGGCACCTGAACAAAGCATATTTGCAGTATCGACCGTTGATTGGACCTTTGCAGTTGTTTCTAGACTCAGTGGTGTGTACTTACTATTTATAGTAAGTCAGCTATCAGGAGTTACTATCTTTGGCAGGGCGTCTGATCACTCAGAGTTTGGCAAAATTGACCTTGGTTTCAGTTGGCATGGCTAACGGATGCATATTTATGGAGATATTAATATTTAATGTGTCATTAATGATTTTAATTAAAAAGGTTTATAATATAAAGTTATAAAATGACTTTATATTAAAAGGGATTATAATATAAAGTTATAAATTAACTTTATATTCGAAAGGGGCCAATGACACATTAAAAGTGTATTTAATGTTATTAAATGATTATGTGCACATAAACCAAGGTAATGAGATGGTATTAAGTGCAAGATGAAGATTATAATATTTAAATGTTTTTAAAAGCCAAAATGGGTTGATTTTTCTCAAGGAAGCTATATAAGCTTTCAAAGGGCAAAAAGAATTCATTATGATATGATTATTTGATTTTGTCTTTTATTGAGAGCTTTGGAGTTTGTGAGAAACAAGGGTTTCTGCAGATTACTAGCCATTGGAGAACGAAAACTCTTCGATGTGCAGCAATCTAAGGTTGTGAGAGATCAGCTGAAGAGAGCTATTAGAGTGGCTTCATTCAGGAGCCATACTTGTGCAAAATTGGTGAAGTTTCAGTAGATTTCAACAAGGGTTTCGAAGGTTAATCATTGCAGATCTAAAGTGTTGATGTGTTGCTATAGTACCCGTGAATAGTGCCGAGCTATAGTGTTGTCGCTACAGTGACGCTACAGTATCCGTGAATAGTGCCACGCTACAGTGCACGTGAACAGTGTTCGCTAGAGTACCAATGCAGTTATTAAGTGGTTATCCTTAGAATTTCACGAGGGTTTGAAGAGCAGATTTCATTTTATGCAAAGAACAACCATTGGTGAAGAGTATTTCAAACTTTGAAGGATTTCCATTGAAGAATATCAAGATTATTATCTGCTGTTATGGGTTACAGACCTATAGCTTCACATTTGCAGCCATTGTTCATTATCTTTTAGGCATTTGTGGACAGATTGGAGGAAATATATTTGAAGGCATATTGTTGTGTGCATTTGTCTTGTAATTACAGCTAGCTGGGCTGCCAGGGACAACTTCTAGAGGGTTTTGAATAACATTCATGTTCGTATTTGGTTTATCATTGAAGATTTCAGAGATCATTCTGAAGGAACCAAGGCTGCTATCTTATCACCAACATCAGGAGCTTGAATTACACCAGGTTTTATGTTATTTGCATTCATATGTAGTGTAAAAGATAATGCTAGTTGCTGCAATGTGTATTGAGATTTTAGGAGGGCATTAGTTTGTAAAGCCAAGAGTCTTGGCTAATCATAGTAGTATTGAAATCAGATTCTTTGAGTCTTGGTAATTAGACCATTCAATTAAAGAGTCTAAATTTGAAGTTGCTTGGCAATTGTTTTTAAAATTGTCTATGGCTGTAGTTCTCATTTGTACACTCTAGTATGCATGCCAATTGTTTGATTAAATGCCAAGTGGCTGTAGATGTCTTCTTGCACATTCAGTTGGTAAGGAAAGTGTTTGTATTAATGCTTAGTTGCTGTAGATGCATATTGGCCACCATTGGTTGCATGAAAACTGTTTGACAAAAATTCCAAGGCAGCAAGTGAAGAGTTTTTGAGTTTGATTTGGTTAGGCTCATTACAGTGGTATCAGAGCCAAGATCCTACCATCCTGTTGGGGAGAACAAAAAGAAATTTGAGTTGCTACAATGGAATTCAGTAGATTTTCCGAACAGTTCATCAGGGAATGTGAACATGATGCGTCCATATTCCACGCAGAATATCAGAGTATGTCAGATGAGTTTAGGAATGATGTTTCTTTTGACTGCTACTTGAATTGTGTGTTGGTTTTGAAACCTGGAAAAAGGGGTGTGGTGAATTACATTAGGAGAACAATGAAAGAAAAAGCAGAACATTCTATTGATGAAGGGATAGAGAAAGAAGCAGAAGTGCTTGTTTGTGGTTTGCAGCCCACAAATATGCAAGTGTGTGAAGATATTGTTGTATCAACAACTTCTACCATGCCAGTTGAGCTTGAGGTGACTATGGACTCATTGCAGAGCGCCCAGTTGGCCCTTCGGGAATCACAGTCACGGTTGGACGTGCTTACCGTGGAGTTGAGTTTGACACAATATCCACCAACTGCGGATACAGTACAATTACCTATAGTGGCAATCAGTGAGGATCATACCTCCACGGGTTGTAGAGAGGATGTGGTAACATCCATGCCAGATACAGGGGCAGTTGACTCAGTTGGGATGAGTACTTGGATTGAGAGCAGCAGAGGACCACATGTTACATCAGGTTCTCCTGTGGTCAGTACGATGACAAATGATGCAGGTTCGATAGTTGATAGCTCTTGTGTGGCTGTGGTGGATTCTCCTAGAGAGTTGTGTGTTAGTACACGACGTTACTTCATCATCTTCACAAGGGACTCACAGAGTGTCATCTGGTTGGGAGTATGGCTCTCATATAGATTTGCTTCCCTCTCTTGGAAGCAAATCTGTCACTTCATCCCATGCAGCTGATTTTGGATTCCAACTTGTTTTTCAGAATCAGAGGGATTAGTTGCTTGATTCAAGTGTTGTTAGTGATGAGCCATTGATAGAGGTTGGATCTTTTTATCGCGACTACACAGTGAGGAGTACTCATCACTTTTCTTTGGATCCACACACGGAGGACTTGAGGATGCATCAGTGTGGATTGGCTTTGGGATTATACCATCCTTTGTGGGATGGGTATTCACCATCTTCAAAAGATGGGATTAGCGGCTGCGAACGCTCGACTCAGCTGTTTGTGGGGGATTACTTGCAGGGACAACTGTCAGTTATACATCATGCTAATATGTATCCAACAGGGTTTGCTACTTCTATGTCACAAAGTTTTCTTATGGGTACATGGTTACAGGATGACTATGGTGTCAGTTGGCATGATGGTTTGGTTAGTTATCACATCCATGGGAGTTTAGCGGGAGTTGTAGAGAGATATTGTGTTATAGACGCTTCCAGATATTTTTATCTCTATATGGCGAATGGATGTGGGGTTCGGTTGTTTTGGGATCCAGGTGGCGACAGGTTTGGCACGGTGGATTGGATGGGTCCCATTGGTTTGCTTCACCACTTCTGGCATGGTGAAGTTGAGATCAGAGTAGCGCAAAGGAAGTCGGAGGGTATTAGGCACGACAGACTTCCATTCCGAGTTTGGGATCTGTTGTGACCTAATTCACACCTCGCCCCATTGCAGATGGGGACCCTTGTTGTTTGCCTTTTGGGGTTTTGCTTTCGTGTGCCTCGTTTTGTCTGCTCTTCGTTTGGGGGTTTTGAGTCTCAATCTTGAATGGTCGCCCGAGTCGATTCCATGAGTTCTAGTCTGGATCACTGCATAAATGTCACCATCGCGCTTAGAAGGCCTAGGAGACGAAGATCGACTGTCGTTTCAGTCAAATCCGACACCTCCAAGTTTTTAGGGTTTCTCACCCCGGGCCCCCTATTTTTTAGGACCTACTTTTTGGGCACTTTTGGGCAATTTTGAGATCCCTATTTTTTAGGGTCTATTTTTGGAAAGTTGCTATTTTTTGAAAATTTCTATTTTTAGAAAGTTTCTATTTTTAGAAATGTCACGAGTTTCAAAAATCCACTCAGAAGTTCGAAAAGAGCAACGAAACTCTCAGAAAATCGATTCGAATTTTTTTTGAAATTTTGGTAAAATTCTGGAAAATCACATAAAAAGTTCAAAAAATGGTTGAAAATCAGGAAATCCATCAATAAATCTGAGCAATTCATGAGAAAATTTGAGAAATTCATAAAAAATCTGAGTGACCATGGCAAGGTTATGACTGAACAATCATGAAGGAGACTGAAGAATTCACCTAAGTATGGAATTAGCATCAGAAATCTTCAGCCAGATAATGGCTGTGGCAAGAAAAAAGTGTCAATGGCCAAAAATTCTATAAAGTCCACCCTTGTGTGGCTGGGTAAAAGATGTCAATGGCAAACAAATGCATGAAGTCCGCCCTTGTAAAAGAGGAAAATGTCTAAGGCAATGAGGCAATGGTCAACCACAAGCCCAAGTCCGCCCTATGAATGGCCATCCATATGCTAAAGTCCGCCCAGCCAAAGATGGTGAGTGGCAAGCAAAGCTAGGAAGTCCGCCTATGTTCAAATGTAAATGGCAAGACCAACAATGAAGTCCGCCTTAGTCAAAGAGGAAGTGGCAAGCCAAGACCCAAAGTCCGCCTTAGCCAAAAGATTAGACGGCAACAAAGTAAGCAAAGTCCGCCCCAAAGCAAAGGATAAAATGGCTAAGGCATAGCCAAGGAAAAATGGTAAATGGCAATAAAATCAAGCAAGTCCGCCCTTGGAAAAAGGTTGAATGGCCAGGTCACAGCCTAAGTCCACCCTTGTGTGGCATCAAAATGAAGGAAGTCCGCCTATGTTCATATGTCTAATGGCAAGGCTATTGAGCAAGTCCGCCCAGCAAGCAATGACATGGCAAGAGTTAGACCCAAGTCCGCCCTAAGCCAAAATGATGAGATGGCAAAACATTTGAGGAAGTCCGCCCAAGGTAAAAGAGAAAAAGGCAATGAGCAAATGGTTAACCACAAACCAAAGTCTGCCCACCATATTGATGAATTGGCAAGGAAACTAGCAAAGTCCGCCTTGGGTAGAAGAATGAAATGGCATGCAAACAATGAAGTCCGCCCCATGAAGAAAAAACAAAGTTAAGGAAAATTTGATGGCCAAAACATAGATGAAATCCGCCATGTATTGGAGAGTGGGAAAAAATTAAAATTTTGCCTAAGTCTAAACCTTGGACAAATCAAAAATTACATGCTTGACACTTTAAAATTTCACCATGCTTGAAAAGAAGGAAAATTTGCCTAAGTCCAAATCCAAAGTGCCTAGGAAGTTGAAATGAATTTTGGCTAGATAAATTTTGAAAAGGAAAATGGCCAAATAAAATCGGACATGGCTAGAAAAAATTGTGGAAAGATCAAGCAAATGGCCAAATAAAATCGGACATGGCAAAATAATTTTGGACAAGAGGTAATTCGTGGCTAGAGAAATATTGGACGAAAAATATTTATGGCTAAATAAAGTTGGACGTGGCCAAATAAATTTTGGAAAAACGATTAAAAATCATGGCCAAATGAAATTTGGATGGTAGAGATTTTGGCAAGAAAATTGAAAAAATGAAAATTCGCCTAAGGCATTGATGAGGAAATTTTCGAAAATCAAAAGTAATTCGCCATAAAACGAATGGGTTGGAATGGACACATAAAATAATTATTTTAATTATTTTAATCATTTATTTTCCAACACCCAAAATGATAAGCCTTGAAAAATTCGAAATTGGAAAGAAAGACAAAGAGTTTTGTTGAACTGGAAATGAAATTGGAAACTTTCCCGGACGAGATTATTAAGGATAGAACTTGCCATCCGGAAGCAAAGTGAAAGATGAGTTCAAACTCGATTTGAAGGAAACATTGCAAATTTACTAAAATGATCGATCTTCTCACCTCTATAAGTGATTTCACTTCATCATTTGTGCAATCATTCGATTTTGAGAAAAGAAGTTGTGAGAAGGGACTTGTTTAAGGCAAAAGGTTGAGAAAATCTGCAGCGAAGTGAAAGAAATATATATATATATATTTTTTTTATCAGCTTGCATTGTGATTGTGATCACTTTTCTCCAGAAGTCACAGGCAGATTTACTTTGCCCATTTCATTTTAACATGAAACTTCATCGTTATTTTCTTTCCAGCTTGATTTCTTTTACGAAGTCTGAATTGACATTTAGCTGGAATATCCTTCAAACTGATTTAAATTTCGAATTCTGATTATTCTCTTTGTTTCCTTTTGCAGATCTATTTTCAAAGCAGTCAAGATGAAGTTTGCTAGCAAAGGTGTGCAAACACAGTCAAAAATCAAGTCCAAGTGGGAGCACGTTGTGGACATTGATCTTGGCCACGTTGATCTCGAAGACTTCCGGAAAAGAATGTACGGGACTGATGGACGTCTGCCTACACCAATTGCCATGAGGATGATGCGCAATGGAATCGTCCACGCAGCTGGATTTCCACCAGCTAAGGAATGTCCGGAGCTGATGGTAGAATGCGCACTGCACTACAATGCACGAGACAGACAGATAGAAGCTCCTGACGGAAGAGTCCTTGCCTACTTGTCCGAGCCAGCAATCCAGGAAACCTTTGGAATTCCGGTGTACAATCGAACATCCTACCGCACCAAGGAAGATGCAATCAAGCTTTATCAGAGCCAGCAGGATCTCTGTGCGTCCAACATAAACAAGAACTGGTTACTAAAACCCAAGCCTACTGCAGGCAAGATGCCAAAGAAATTAATCAGAACTCACTTCAAAGAGGAATACGGTGACATTGTTTTGCTACTAAACAGAATCGTAGGCAGTGCCCACGGTGCTCCTTTCGAAAATTGGATGTACTATTTTATTGATGAGATAATCACTGGAGTCAAGATGTTCAATTGGTCCAGAATGATTAGTGATAGCCTGCACGAGCAGTTGGTCAACTTTGAAGAGACCAAAACTTTCCACATGAGCTTATACATTGTATATTCACTTGCAAGGTATTATAAGTATCCTGGCTTGACCTGCAAAGGCGTGGTTGGCAATGGCCAAGGGCAATTCAAAGCCTACGACTGTTATCCGCAGCTGCAATTGAAAGAGAAGTCTCATTTCCGACGGGCTCATGACGCCTTCTTAATGTACATCACCTGGCTTCTCCAAGGCGGAACGCACCAAAGACTCTCACATGAAGCCAAAAGCCTAATCAGTCGGTATGGATTCTGGTTCATTCAGTATCCCAAGTTCACCTACATCAGAATCCAAGGATTTTCAGGAAATCCTTACAGACTTCCTATCTATCCGACCAACAAGATGGTATTGTTGGAAGTGCTGAGGCAATTAGAAACATATCAGAATATTCAAAGACCAAAGCAAAAAGCGTCTGTCACCTTTCCGTTTTTTATCGGCAACATGGAGGAGTCATGTCCGACAGCACAAGCAGCAGAGGTTGCTCGACTGGAAATTCAACAATATCCCTTCATATCATACAAATCCAGGAACAACTTTGATCCGCTCCATCACATCAAAACCGTGGACGGAGAGAGGTACAGGCATCGGGTTGACTTAGAGGACTTCTGGGCCAACGCGGCAGATGAATATGACGTAAGGAGGAGGTTGTGGTCGAGATTGCCATTAAGCATGATAAGGACTACCGAGCTTTTCAAAGTGCCTGATCAACTACAGGATGATGGAATCTATTTGCAGCCAGGCTTCAAGGAGAATGAGCCACTTCCCCCTATAAAATGGTTTGAACCTGAGATGGGTGACCTAGCAACTTTGATGCGGCCCGTTTTCAAATACTCTCAGTGGTGGATAGATCGGCAGGTGGAAGTCCTAAGACAGAGAAATGTGCATTTCACCTACGAGTTGATGGGCGATACAGAGTCATGTTCTTCAAACGCCGGTGCATCTCGTGGAGATGGACAAACAGACGCCACCAACTCGCGAAAGGGAAAGAAGTCGATAAATCTGCAAGACAAGACAAGGGTAAAGTGATAGATGAAGGCCCTTCTCGAAAGAATTACAAGTCTAAACCCCTTCAGTCGGCCACTTCCAGGAACATAGAAGAAATGCTCGCCATGGATAGAGAATCTTTAGAAAATGCTAAAATCCCTTCTCCAGTCGAAAATGTTGAGCCAATACAAGTAGAAGATGATGATCAACCTTCTCCAGCAAGCACATAAATCCTAGAATCGGATAATGATACAGATATTATGGATGGAGAATTCGAGGAAGGAATGATTTCCGCCCTCAAAGGCATCCAAGAAGACCCATCCGTCCAAGAAATCCAGGGTATGCAATTGGTCCAAGAAGTTCAAAGTATGCCAGAAATTCAAGAAGAGCAGGAAGTACAGGATATACAGGACGCCCAAGATCAGCAACAGGACGTAATTGAGCAGCCAACAATCCCAGAGTGGCTGAAAGAAAGATTGAAAAGAAAAGCGCCAGTAGAGGTCCCTGAGGAGGACAATGACACAGATTTTCTGGCAAGATTAGAGCAAACTGCCCCAAGGAAGAAGGCCAAGAAGTTCTCTACCATCCAGAGAGATGAAGCTGGAAATCGCACGGTACAAATTGCAGCACCTACAACCGACAAATTCCAAGATGAAATCGCTCCTGATGAATATGCTGTAACGACCATCGACATGGGTCCAACAACAAAAGAGCAAGAGGTCGAGGACTTGGACAATTCTGTGGCCACCATCAAGGCCAGGTTAGAAAAAGAAGTTGCCAAGAAAAAAGAGTATAAAAAAGAAATCCAGCGCCTAAAAGATTACATCCAGCACTTGACCAAGCCACTAAACGAAGGTGAACAAGTGGCGCCTTTACCTCCAAATACTTCACAAGAACCAGGTGCAAATTTTGAAGAAGAGCTGGCTACGGCGAGGGAGGCTAAAGACTGGATGGCTGGGAAGAAAGAAGAGGCGTTGGCGTTTGCAGAAAAGTTGGCACAAGTAAATGAGCAGGCTTCCTTTATGCTATCACGAGTTGCAGACCTTGCGGAATCATGGAATAATCTCGAAGATATTCAAAGTAGGATCACCCATGTATTCGGGAACTGAAGGGCATCTCAAAGCAAAGACTGATTGAGGACAAGGTTATTGAAGCTGGAGCGGCATATGATTTTAACGGATGGTATTACGCTTTGATCTCAAGGAATGGAGTCCTCGAAAAGGTGAAGCAAGATGGTGGCAGAGTTGAAAAACAAGCGAAGGAAATTCAGAGTAAAATTTATGAAATGGCTGCAAATATGCTCGATAAGGATACTGTTAGAAAGAAACACTTGCGGCCAAAGATTTTAAGAGAACATGTACAGAAAATTTTCTCCACCACCGGGCCAATCATGAAAGAAGGCTTCACCAAAATATTCGACTTCATGGCCATCAGAAGTTCTTTCTTGCTGCAGGAGTCAGAATGGGCGACTATTTTTGCAGAGTGTGCCGAGAGTCTGGATTTGCTGGAGTACAATGTCAGCGTGCTGCCCAACATCACCATGGAAGAGGTCGACTTGATCGTGTCTAGATTCGCCGAACGTGAGGACGCACAAGTGGATAAGGATGCCACTCCAGATGTCTAGAGTTCTCTTTAGTTAACTGATTGAGGTTTTAGAAACCCTAATTAGGGTTTAGTTTTGTTTAATCTGGGCCATTGATCTTGAATCAATCTCGGCCGTTCATTGTAATTTTGAAAAACTATATAAACCCCCCCCTCACTCTCTCATTTTCATTAGAAGGATTAGAGATAATTAGAGCATTAGAGATTAGAGATTGGAGATTAAGAAGTTAGAGCAAATAGTTAGATTGTAGAAATAAAGAGAGAGTTCTTATGAGATTGTTGTGAAAACACTACTTTGATAATGAAGTTCAAATGCATGAGGTGCCTTGAATACTTGATTGTTGAATAGTTGCATGGTCGCATATTTTCTTTCTCTCTTAGTAAATTTGAATTATGATGTGTGTTAGAAGAATGATAGATTGATAACGGAGATTGGTGAAACCGAGCTCATACTTTCTTTGGGTGGATGATTTCACTCAATGTGCAAAGTTAGACTGAGCTTCATTGTGGATGCTTAACTTCTGTTTGAATAATTGTTGTTCGATTTGATGGTAATTATTCATTACGTGAAAATCACAAGCACATTCCTAGAAGATTGCACTTGCTCTATGTAGTTGTCGTTTAACGTGGCGAAATAGAGTATTGTTTATTTGGTTTCATTTAATCCTCGTCTTCTCTTGATTTCTTAGGAATAGTATAGGATCTCTAAACCCTTAATCTTTTTCACTTTTTTTTATATAAATCAAAAAACCAAAATGATACTGCATCTATGTCTCCGCTTTCCTGAATAACTTGCAAAATCTTAATTGTGCCCACAGCAAATCACATCCATACCACAGAGCCTATCCGCATTCATCTTAAACATTGGAATTACCCTATGACCTCACTTGCAATCTTAGCATAGGAAGTAGTTTTTCAAGAGGGGATATAGCGTCTTTGGACTCTTTATTCTAGAGGGGATAAGAGTCTTGGCTAATCATAGCAGTATTTAAATCAGATTCTTTGAGTCTTGGTAATCAGACCATTCAATTGAAGAGTCTAAATTTGAAGTTGCTTGGCAATTGTTTTTAAAATTGTCTATGGATTTAGTTCTCATTTGTACACTCTAGTATGCATGCCAATTGTTTGATTAAATGCCAAGTGGCTGTAGATGTCTTCTTGCACATTCAGTTGGTAAGGAAAGTGTTTGTATTAATGCTTAGTTGCTGTAGATGCATATTGGCCACCATTGGTTGCATGAAAACTGTTTGACAAAAATTCCAAGGCAGCAAGTGAAGAGTTTTTGAGTTTGATTTGGTTAGGCTCATTACAAGAGCACCTCTGGATGTTGCTTCAGTTTGGGGTCTGCGATGATTTCCTGGTGTAGCAGGAAGCAGTCTTTAGTGACACTAAGTACAACAAAGGATGAGTATATTGCAGCTAGTGTGGCAACTCGAGAAGCAGTGTGGCTTCAGAAGCTCCTTGCAAGATTATTTGGACAATTAATGGAGCCAACTATCATTCATTGTGATAACCAGAGCTGTGTGAAGCTTTCTGTCAACCCTATGTTTCATGACAAAACTAAACATGTTGAGATCAAATACCACTATATCAGAGATATGGTATTGAGGAAAACAATCCAGTTGAGGTATATCAGCACTGATGAGTAGACGACAAACATTCTCACCAAGCCTCTCTCCAGGATAAAGTTTGTGAACTTTCGAGACAAGCTTGGTATGATGGAGAATCAAGCCCTAGCTGAGAAGGAGTCTCAGTCTTAGTGATCCTCTTTAATGCATTTCTCTTTGAGAGAGATTTGAGGTGCAAGCCCTTGTTAACGCATTTCTCTTTGAGAGAGATTTGAGGTGCAAGCCCTTGTTAATGCATTTCTCTTTGAGATTTGAGGTGAAAGCCCTTGTTTCCACCCTCTGGGAGAGCCATGATGGATGTCATGTGTGTGATTTCATGACAGCATCATGTGAGAGAGTCCGTGATGATTTTCTTGTACTTGTGTTTTCACCCTCTAGGAAAGCCATGGTGAACGTCACGATGAGGTGACAACATCACGTTAAGTGATGAAGCACTTGTACATACCATACATGGGTATAGCCATGATGGTTGATATCATGATGAGGTGATATCTTTCCTTTCCACATATGGGTGTAGCCATTGTGGTTGACATCACGATGAGGTGATATGTCTTATGCAGTTGGAAGTATCTTCCCTAACTAAGAGGGAGTGTTGATGTTATAGATTAGCGTCGGGCTACTACTTCCAACACTTCTCGTCTCCTTGAAGACAATTCAAATGATAGCCTAAATGGCTATTTGAATTGTAATATTATATTTTGAAAAGGCATGACTTTTATTAATGAAGGCTCAATCTCATGAAGTGGCGCGATCTTAAAAGGCCGACATCATATGTGATATAGATGCGAATTTCATTAAGAGATTTAATATTTGTTATCAAGAGAAGCCGACTTCATTTATGATGTGTTGCCATTGTTTGTTAGAGTCACGTCTTTTGTAGTGGCCGACATGAAGAATTGAAGGGTGCGTCTCTCCCTTTCACTTGTATTTATAATCGATGGCATTTCTTTGCTTGGTATTCATTTTCATTTCACATTCATTCCATATTCATCACAAGTTCGATTCATACAAGTGCGAGTTTGTCATCAAGTGCAGATCGATATTGTAGAAGGCTGAGTCTTATCATCATCAAATTGCATCATTGTGTTTCTGTGGTTGCATCAGATTGTGGTGCTTTCTCTTGGCCTTCATTTCGGCCTCTATTGTAAAGGAGACATTCTTTGTGATTCAATATATATGTGATATATTGTTGTTGGGTTTTTCTCCCTCAAGAGGAGGGTTTTCCTAGCGTATCTGCTATGTTATTATTACGCAAGTAATTGGTAAATTAATTGATGTATTAACAATGAGCAAGACGCTCAATAAATAGTTTACAAGATTTACAAAAACTGGAAAGTTTCTAAAAAGAAACTTCAGATAAGACCGGAGACGATGTTATCATTATCTCACAATAATTTACAATATTGAGCATTAATAAATAAATAATAAACATTATTTTAATACCCTCCCTTAATGCTCAATCTATCAACTACACCAAGATGCCCCCTGAATTTTACAAACTTATCTGTAATGAGCGACTTGGTGAGAATGTCTGCTGTCTGATCCTCTGTCGAAACATACAGCAACTGAACTGATCCGTCTTCAACCAGCTTCCGAATGAAATGACAGTGAGTTTCCACATGCTTGGTTCGCTCATGGAAGACCGGATTCTTGGCAAGTTTGAGAACTCCCTGATTATCACAGAACAAGGGAGTTGGACCTGCTTGAGATATTTGCATATCTGCAAGCATCCGGCGAAGCCAAACTGCCTCACATGCTGCTTTCTTGCTCCCCGTCACTACCTTACGTGAGGGAGAGCCCTTTCTTTGCTTTCTTACTAGTCCCATGTGGCTGCAGGATCCCAAAAGCTGAACACATACCCGGATGTTGATTTCACGTCATCAGCTGACACGCTTGTCGAATCGTAGACTAGCGAGTTGAGGATCATGACTCAGAGTGTACAAGAGTCCAAAATCGAGAGTGCCCTTCACATAGCGCTGCGGCTTATTTGCTACCCAATAATATTCGACCTTAGAGTTGTCATAGGCGTGGAATATGTAGCTCCAACTACCAAAACTCAAATCGGGGTCTAGTAGCGGCCGGGTGATGGGCGCCAGCTAGTTGCACGAACAATGTTTCATCTACCAGTGAATGGACAGTGACAACAGCCCTTTTTTCCGTAGATTGTGGAGGCGGGTTTGCAATCACGCATTGAACTTATCCAGAAGACTTCAAGCATACTTGGACTGGGAGATGAAAATGCTGCTCTCTGTCTGCCAAACCTCAACACCTAAACAATAATGCAGGAGGCCCAAGTCTGTCATGTCAAAAGTTTTGCACAAGTCTTGTTTGATCTCAGTGATCAAATGTGCCGAACTGCCAGTAATGATCAAGTCATCCACGTAGACAACAACAAGCAAGATCTCATTACCAGTATTCTTGACATACAGGTTCGAGTCAGATGGACTCCTCTGAAAGCCATGATCTGTGAGGTACGTGTCAATCTTAATGTACCAAGCCCGAGGAGCCTGTTTCAGGCCATAGAGTGCTTTGACCAATCTGCACACCTTCTGTTCTTGACCAGCAACTTTGAAACCTGGAGGCTGCCTCATGTATACTTCCTCCAACTCACCATTGAGGAAAGCACTCTTCAACATCCATCTGATGGACCTTCCAACCAAATTGGGCTGCTAAGGCAAGGACGAGCCGTATGGTACTCATTTTGGTTGTAGGAGCAAAAGGTCTCCTCATAGTCAATGCCTTCTTTCTGTGAGAACCCCCGTGCAACCAGACGAGCTTTGTACTTGTCAAGGGTTCCGTCAGCTTTGTACTTCACCTTGTACACCCATTTGCGGCTAATGGGCTTCTTCCCTGAAGGAAGATTGGAAAGGACCCAAGTGTGATTCTTCTGAAGACTCTGGTATTCTGATTCCATTGCCTTTTCCCACTCAGGTATCCCTTTTGCCTCTGAATATGCGAGGCTCATAAGCTCTTGTGAATGTTGGCCATGAGAGCAAATTCGCGTAGGCTATTTGTTGTTGCTCTTGTTTCTGGATGATCTACCCTCAATGAGCTCATCAGCATGAAGATCACTGATAGTCTTAGCCCACCATTTCGGTCGGAGAGTAGATGTGCCAACATCAGATGCAACAGGAGGAGTTGGATCTGGTTGTGGATCTGGAACAGGTTCAGCAGGGGGATGTTCATTATCATCTGGAGGAAACTCAGGTTGAGCATCATCAAAGACTAGGTCTTCGTCATCCCTCCCATCAGGTGGACCTAACGGAAGTCGGACACTCATATCAGGAGCCTGTAGAGGCTGATCCTCTGAATGCTGAACAGGTGAAGAAGAGTGAAATGGACCTCGTTCCTCATCAAAGACAACATCTCGACTAAAGATAAGACGATCAGTGTCTATATCAATCAGCCCATATGCCTTGTGGTTGTCACTGTACCCTGTGAACATGAGTTTCTGGCTCTTGGAGTCCAGCTTAGTGCGCTTGGCCTCTGGAATCCAAACATACACAAGAGAGCCAAAAACTTTCAAATGACTGATCCTAGGTTTGCGACCAGACCAAACTTCCTCAGGAGTCTTTCCCTTAACGGCATGAGTGGGTGACCTATTAAGGAGATAGACTGATGTATTGACGGCTTCTGCCCAAAACTTGGTAGGAACACTCCTGTGTTGCAACATGGAGGCGAAACCATCTCAACAATCGATGCGATTCGTCGGCTCTAACTTACCGTTTTCGGCGAGGAGTGTAGGGTGTGGTTAGTGACGTTTTATCCCATGAGTATCCACGAAGTTGGAGAATGCACTAGAACAGAATTCCCCCCCATTATCTGACCTAAGAGTTATAATACTAGAACTGGACTCTTTTTCAACTAAGGCCTTAAACTTCTGAAATACATTAAAAACCTCTGATTTCTGTTTAAGAAAGTACACCCACATTTTCCTACTATAGTCATCAACAAAAAGTAGAAAGTACTTGCAACCAATTACAGAAGAAATAGACATAGGGCCACAAATATCAGCATGAACTAATTGAAGTACCTTAGAAGCCCGCCAAGAGTCGCCATCCTTGAACGGTGTGCGATGCTGCTTCCCAGCCTGACAAGCACCACAAACGCCCTGATGCTGAGTCTGAATGTCAGGTAAGCCATCAACAAGTCCCTCCCGAGCAAGCTGAGAGAGATAGTGCACGTTCAAGTGCCCGTACCGCTGGTGCCAAAGACTGGTGACAGATGAATTTCTGGCTGCCAAGGCTAACTCCGGAGAATCACCAGTGTCCACAAGCCTGTAAAGGCCATGATCCTCTATCCCAACGGCCACCGTTGTGCGAGACTCATGATCAACAATTGAACATTTGTGCGAGCTGAACACCACATCCATCTGGGGAGAATGCCACATAATCTGACTGACTGAGAGAAGATTGAGCTCGATATCAGGTACATAATACACGTTGAGGAATATGAGATCCCTCCCGCTAGATTGAACCTGAACAGTGCCTGTGCCGACAACTGTGTATTCCTCACCTCCTCCAAAGATCACTGAGTCAGTGCAAGGGGAAAAGTCTGTGAACCAATCACGCCTATGTGAGAAATGACGTGAGGCACCAGAATCTATGTACCAAGCAGAGGATTTGACATGATCTGCGGGCCTTTTGGCCATGAGTGCATAAAAGGCAGATTCCTTCTGCTCAGAGTGCTCGGCGACATTCGCTTTCTGCTGAAACCCTCCCTGCTTCTTTTGCTCAGAAGCCAAACGAGCACGGCAATCCTTCTTGATGTGGCCAAATTTATGACAGTAGTTACACTGAACATTTTTCTTCTTCGAACTGGTCTGACTGGAGCCTTTCTGCTGTGAAGGCTGACCTTTTCCTTGATGCTTCATATGGGTTTTAGCTGCAAAAGCCTGCTCAGTGGAGGATGATGATTCATTGCTACCGAACTGTTGTCTCCAGCGATCTTGCTGCAACATGATAGTACACAAATTCAGAAACTTGAGGTCAACATTAGCAGACGTAATGTTGAGAGTCTCTATGAAGTGTTCATAGGACTTCGGTAGGCTCTTCAGGGTGATCACGACCATGTCTTCCTCCATTTTCCGACCAATCGCCTCCAATTGATCTCTGATCTCCTGGATTTTATTTAGCTGCGCTTGCAGAGTCGTCTTCTCATCCATCATGATAGAAAACAACATATTCTTCAAGAAAAACGCACGGCTTTTGTCGGAAGTTTCATGCAAACCCTTCAAGTGATCCCAGATCTCCTTAGCTGATTTTCCCAGTGGAATCTGAGGGAGCTGATCATCAGTAACGGAAAGCTTAATAAGCATTACCGCTTCACGATTCTGCTCATCAAACTTCTCCTGATCCTTACCTGCCGTGTCAGGACGAGTAGCTTTGCCGAGGATCATCTGATCAAGGCAGCGGTATTCAAAAATTGTTAACATCCGCTGGTTCCAGGTGTTGTAATTTTTGCCATTAAATCTTTGACTGCCCTCCAACATTAAATTGCTTAAATTGGCCATCTTCACGCTTTTCGAGGCACAAAAAACGAGGTACTGAGAAGACGCTGATGCACGAAACTCGAGGCACGAATTCCAATGCAGAGAACAGAGAAAGATTCAGGTACAGACTGTAGAAAGTACAGTGTACGAATGGCACAAAATTTGAGGCACGGAAAACGATGCACCCAGAAAATTCGGAAACCAACCCAGTTGAGCTCTCGAAAAACCCACCAAGAATCTGCGATCGAAAAAATTTTCTGACTTGAAATAAATGGTCAAAACCCTGGCCGAAGTCGCAGGATGCCCTAGGCGGCCATGAAAGCTCCAAAATTTGCAGAAAATCTTCTAAAAAAACAACACAGCCACCAGAGAGGGAACAAAGATTTGTAGAGCAAATCACGAACTTAGACAAATCACCCAAAACGCGAGCAGCTGTCACTGAAAATCGCGACCAAGATGCAGATTCAAAACACGAGCTCAAACAATCTCTTCAAAATGAGAACAAGACACGTCAGGAGGACACGAATCCGACCAGAGCAGGCACAAATACCAGAAACGTTGAAATCGTGGCCAAGAAACTTGCAGAAGAAATCCACGAATAGAAGGCACAAAAAAAAAACGCGATTAAAAATTGCGCCCAGATGTTCCTCGCGTGGCAGAAAGAAAAAAACGCGCGCTGCCAAGCCCTGGTTGAAAAGAGACGCGCGGGTAGACAAAAAACCACGAACAAATCACGCCCAACTGGAAAAAAAACGCGCCTACAGATCCACAAATTTTTCAGAAGAAATTTTTTTTTTTCGAATTTCTCAAAAGAGCCACGAAGAGATTTCGAAAAAAAATTCCGAAATTAAGCTCACAAAAAATCTTCGAAAAAATTTCAAAGAAGATTTTATTAAATTTTTTAATTCAATATTCGAAAAAAACCTTTGAAAAGATTTTTATGAATTAAAAATTTAATATTGGGCAATTTGGCTCTGATACCATATTACGCAAGTAATTGGT